>KN483407.1:4282-22032 GCA_000787095.1 Periophthalmodon schlosseri | reverse complement strand
GCCGTCGGAATGGTAAGAGGTTAAAGCAGTTTTTGTTTGCTTAGCTCATCCCAACCTAACAGTGAACCTCGCTAAATATGAGTTTGCTAAGGCCACAGTGGTGTACCCGAGAAGTGTGGTGGGTCAAGGCATTCTAAGACCTGTGCGTGCCAAAGTTCAGGCTATTGATTGTTATCCGCCGCCTACAACAATAAAGGAGTTGATGCGATTCCTGTGTATTGTGGGTTATTATAGGTGCTTTTGCTCTAATTTTTCTACAGTTGTTGCACCATTAACAGATCTGTTAAAAGCTACCTATCAAATTTATTTGGTCTGAGTTGTGTCAGAAAGCTGTTGAGTGAGTTAAAGCTCTTGTTTCAAATTCACCTGTTCTAGCTGGACAAGCGAATAAGCTTGGAATAGGCCTTTTCAGATTGAGGTGGATGGTAGCCTAGTGGCGGCAGGGGCTGTGCTGTTACAATCTGATGATGTGGAGAGCCAGTTTGTTTCTTCTCAAAGAAGTTCAGTCGCCATCAGATAAAGGTGGACCAGAGGATTTCTGAGGATCAATCATTGACTGTGAGTTCCAGGTGGATCATGTCAATTATCGGCCTTGACAGAAGTCAGTAATTCCTACTTCGTGCCATGCGTGGTAATGCTTTGTGTAGCCTAGTCACATTAGCTCCCCGCGCAGCTCTGCTGCTCCACGGAAGACTTCAAAAATGGCTTTGAGTTGGAAGAGGAAAACGGTCAAAGGATTGTATGAGAGGAGGAGACATGTCCCAGAAGAGAGAAACTAATTCAAAGTGTTTCTTGGATATTATTCTTCACTATGATATCACTTGTGGTATCACTTAGGGCAATTTTTGAGGGTTTAAGACCCAGGGGTCACAATCAAATTTACAAATTAAAGACACACAGGTAAGGTTCTGAATTTAAAAGATGACAGATGTGAAAAACTATTAAAATTATTTTATTTAAAAAGATTTAAAGTCAAAATGAAGATCCGTGGATGTGGCTGAAATAAAATGAAGTTAAACAAGACAACTAAATTTGGAAAAGTATATTTATTATAACAAAACTGAAGTAAAATTTTATTATTGCAAAAAAAACCCCAAAAACTAAAAGTTGAATTACTATCTAAAATAGGCCTAAAAAAAATAACAGTTTCAAATTACCCAAAAAAATAAAAAATAAAAAAAATAATCTAGCTGGGGCCACCTGTGGTGAGCAGACTATCGAGGGTGTGCCCTGGGGGGCTACCACATACTCCCCTCAGTGGACACAGCAGACGGCACAGCAAATGAAAAGTGTAAAAACTAAATTTGTGATCCCAGTGCACCAAATCACATGCAGAGGTGGGGGAACCTCACCAATGTGCCTAGCCCAGCCATCAGAAGCACTCAGCGTTGCTGAAACAAAAAGACAAAAGGTTAATTGTATGACCCAGTTTGGTTAAAACCTGCTTACCAACAAAACAAAAATAACATTTCAATACAACAAAAGCAAAACAACAAAAGCAAAACAGCACAACAAAACAAAAAAGCAAAATGCAAAACAGCAGCAGGTTTAGCCTGCAAGAATAGAATCAGTGTTAAAAAGGCTCACCTTTATTTGTTACTTTTTTATGGCAACCAAACTTACCACCCTTTAATGACAACCAGGAACTAAACCAGCCCTCTGTAGCAGATCTGCCCGGGGTTTGACTCCCACAGACCAACAGCAGCACACAGTGAAATGACATGACACAGACAAATCACATCAAAATCACAGATCACAGACAGTTAACAGTAGCAAGAGAGAGAAAGACTGAGTGCATGTAAACCTCTACTGTTGATCCTAAAAGCAAGGGCTACCCATACCGGGAGTCTAATTCGTTTTGTTTGGGGGTTTTTTTGTATTTGTTTGTATTGTTGTGTATTTTAACAGGGCACTCATGAAAAAGAGAGTCTAGTACTCTCCTTTGGCTCTCCCAGTAAAAAAAAAGATGCATGAGAAATGAAATCAAATGCAAATTGCATTTTCAAAAACTGTTTTTAATTTGATAGCAAGTTAGTTTATATTGCTGTAAAAATGGAATTTGTTGAATGACTGAATATGACTGAATATGATTGTGGACAGTAACTAAAATTTAAAATGATCCCAGGAAAAGTAGCTGACGCAGTACACTGCAGATGCTAATGGGGATCAAAATAAGCAATAAACTGTTTGAGGTTACCAACTTCAAGTATATTAATTGAATGTGCATTTTAGTCCACTGTAAATCAATAACAAAAACTTTGAGAGTACCACCTTCAGGTACATTCAACAAATTTTTGTTGAACTGCTTTGGTAGTACACACTATATAAAGTATAAAAAATACCACGTTTTAATAAACGTATATTTTTACATGATCTATCTAGAACAGCATTTCTGAACAATGTGTTTACAACATATTACCTTATAGTACGTCATGAAACAATAGCACAAAGGTACACTTTGAGAGTACCAACTTAATATGATTTATCCAACAGAGCATTTTTGAACAAGGAGTTTGCTATATATTCATGTGTAATATACTATAACTCAATAGCTCAATCGTATGCTTTGGTCATTTTCATTCTGCCAGTAGTTAGATCGATGTAAAAGAGCATTCGCTCCAAGAGCGGTGCTTGGGCTTGTGAACCCAACAGTCGCACTCTGGACCATAGGAAAAGCCCAATTGAAACAGGTGGTCTCGGAACGGCTCCTCAGCTGTAATGCAGTAACTTGTAGTATATTATAAATTAAAGATGACAATGTGTAATGCAAGTGTACCCATTATGAGTGTGTTTAACCTGAGTACATTGTAGTGAGTTTATGAGCTTATAATATATTTGAATGTAGTATATTACAAATATGTGACTACAACTTAAAATGCACCAACCTTAAGTGCATTAGGGAAAAAAATAGGGAAGGACATCCGAAAGTAAATGAAAAATGGTCATGCAACCTGTCACAACGGGTCCTAACTAAAACTGAGGAAGACGTGCTAAAATGGGGTTTAAATTTTGCAGTAGTGCCAGATAGGACACCGCAGGAGGAGTTTATTTTAGCCACGGAACTGGCATGCAACAGAATACGGGATCAAGAGAAAAAAGCAGAGTTAAGAAATATGGTAATAGGAATACTAAAAAACACAGAGGTACCGCACAGCAATATCACAAAAGAGGAGAGGAAAGCCATGGACACGCTTAGGAAGGACATCACAATAACTATAACACCAGCAGACAAGGGCAGAACAACACAGTCATGGGAAAAGAGACATATAACAAAAAAGATGCCCCACTCTGCCCCTTAGTTGCAGTACAGATTCAATTACATATGACTTATCAAAGACACTAGTGGACATAATGAAACTCCTCCTTGGTCGAATAACTAACCCAAGAACTCCAGAACATTAAAGTAGAACAGCACAAAATACTATTATCACATGATGTAATTTCACTATACACAAAAACCCTTGTCGATGTCACGCTACACACTGCGAAGGAGCAACTGACACAAGGCAGGTCCTTCAAAAAATGGACAAACCTCTCAGTCACAGACATCTATGGACTATTATCCTTTGTTGCTAAATCCACATATTTCTAATGCAAAAACAGAGGAAGGTTTTGCCATGGGGGATCCACGCTCAACCATTAGAAGCAATTTCTTCATGGAACATCTGGAAGAAAAGGCCATCAAACAGCCGGAGCACACATCAGACCTACCCTGTGGAAAAGATATGCGGATGACATATTGGAGAAAGTAAAACAAGGATACACAGAGGAACTAACGGAGCACCTTAATACAATAGATGAAATGGGAAACATAAAATTCACCTGCGAGGATGAGAAGGCGGGAACAATGGCGACAAACACAGATCAATGCCTCCTTGGGACCTCAGAGGATCTTACTGCACACAAACTTCATCCATCATCACAGAGGAGGACAGCGAGAGGGAGGAGAAACATATCCAACATTACAAAACTGCTTATATCCAAGGTGAGCAATAGAAAAAGGAAAACAACAGGTTCAAAACAAACAAAACATAAACAAAAGAAAGCTACGAAACAACATAGCCGCATGGACAATGATTTCAGGACATAATCACAGTTCCATACAGATGGGGGATCAGAGCACCAATACAAAACATCAATACTATAGTAAAACCATGTACAAAACTAAGACAGCTACTTGTACACCCCAAGGACAAAATACAACCAGATCAAAAATGCAATGTTCTATATGAAATACAATGCAAAACATGCCAAATCTGTCATGGATCATGTTTTGTTTCATCGTTTTCCATGTTTTAGTTTGCCATATTTCTATAGTTCATGTGTTTTAATTTGACATGTGTCCTGTGTGCATGTGTTTCACCTGTTCCTTGTTTCCAGGTGTATTTTAGCCTCCTTGTCCTTTGTTGTCCTTTGTTTGTGCATTATCATTGTCTTGTCCTGCTGTTTGTTCATTTTTTGTGATTTCTTTTTTTGTACATTTTCAGTTTTCTCTTCCCCAGTTCTATTTTGTTGATTAAACTATTATTATTTAGCAGTTTTGCATTTTGGATCTTCTCTTGATAACCTCCACGTGACAAAATCATACATAAAAAGAATATTATATTATGGGAAAACTCAAAAATGATTGGAACATAAATACAAATGCTGGATATTGGAGGCTACTGAGATCAGGACATGGGGAACAACAACTCCACTCGTCAGGGACACGCTTCTCCAGAGACCACCGGGCAGTGGGGGGTGTGGCCAGTCGAGCAGACCTGAAGATGAGCTGATCAGTGACACGTCAAAGATGAAACTTCTGAGGAAGGTGACAGATACTCACCCAAACATGTCAAGATAAAAACAAGCCTTTTTGTCTTAAAAAAGAACACACAAAGTTATATAAAAGAAGACAATGAATTTCATTAATGGATTAGTGTGGATACCTGTTAGACCAATCACACTGTTCCTCCTCCTCCATGTGGTTGTGGGCAGAGTTTAGGTGTTTAGTCCAACTTTCATTTCAACATGACAAAGGCAGGATTTGTTTTTCTTACTTGGGTGTGGAGCTCTGAGTGTGAAGAGTCCAGTGCCCAGTGCATGAACATGAGCATTACTCTCCATTTATATGGCAACTGTCCCAGTAATTTCTCCAAATCACTTGGCCAACCACCAGCCGCCTAACAGCAAGAGCGAAATTATTATATGCTTAAAAATCAACTGGCCAGCTCTTCTTGACCAGTGTAAACACAGACTTTTACCAATCATGACATGCAAAGCAGCGTGTAAAGTGACACCACTGTTTTTTTGTTTTTTTTAACTTTATTTCCAGGTTAAATATAAAGATGGGGTACAAACACTATTTTTTTTTTACCCTTATATAGGTTTTATAATAATAATAACCCTCATAGTAATAATTATTTTCTTTATTAAAATCTGACCATTCAAAAATGTAATTTGATAGATACTAGATCTAGATTACAAAATTGTATCTTGTCTTTCTAAGTTTTTTCTCCAAGCAAAATGTGTGAAATGTTACTTAGAGGCAAAAGAATGTAGCCTAATAATTTTGCACATTTTGATTTTGTGTTTACTACTTCTATGCTTTTAAAATACATTAGCAATTTAAAATACAGTTTTATTCCTACCATTTGGAGACCAATTTAAACTCAGTCTAGGCTTATCTAAACAAAAGCATGTACGTGTAAACAAACAGCCTCACATGTTAATTTTTTTTGTTAAAACTGATGCCACAAACCACCGTATACCAGAAGACTCCATCGTGTCCTCATTTCACAGTTTAGCTCATGTCTCCTCATTAAATCGCAATGGTCCAATCACAGGCCTCTGACAGCCTGCATGTTTAATTTATGGTAGTCCTTGACAACGGCCACAAATGATTTATACGACGCTATCACCAACACTGCACTAAAGTGTAACATGCACTCAGGACTACGGCTAATAAACGTCTGAATCCAAACCAGGAAATGCTTGTTCACTGATACAAGTCTCTGTGAAAAAAATGATTTATGTGGCAGCAGATTGACTTAGTCGGAAAAGTTTGGAGTGAAACTTAAGCACGAGCCATGAATCAACATTTCACAGAGCCCCCACTTGTACTTCCTGTCATTCGTCTGAGCGGCGGAACTCCCAAAAGCAAGCCCGTTATTGATGGGATTAAGCAGTCATAAGTTGTACAGAGAGAGAGCAAGAGTGGCTAAGCTGTTAAGTCGCTAAAAAGAAGTGCGAAGAAATAATGTGACAAGTACCTGGTCTGTGTGGAGGCAGTCGTCACGTGTACCTGAGGGGTTTATAGCCTAATCCAGTGCCACTTCATAATAGAGTTGTACTGATGTGGATTTCATGACTTATATAAGAGGTCTTACAGTAGACTAAGTATCATCAAAAACATATCTGGAGCTGGATTCAAGTCACTTTTTATATAAATACGTAGGATCCAGAGGTGGGTAGTTAGATTTACTTAAAGCAGAACTTTCAGCGATAGAGCTCCCCCTGCAGTTCCCTGAACACGGACTCAAAAGCGTATTTGCCTGGCAGTATAATCACATACAACAACAGATAACATTCCAACAATTGAACTCTCTTCAGGTCGTGTCGGCCATATTGCAAGGCTGATTTTCTGCACAGAGACAGTAGGGGGAGACCGCGGACGTTTCAAACCCCAAAAATACATATTTACCATCACAGGGACCATCACAGGGGAAAATGTGACTTAGCTGCAATAAGTAACTTGTCTGGTTGACAGATCCACAACATGCTTGACTCCATGGAGATGTTATCGCTCTGCCAAGAAAGTTCCACAGTATGGCATTTAACACATCTATTTTGCCTTTACCTAATTAAAGGTGTTTGTATTGTTCAGAAATAACTTGAAAAACCTGCACTCTGTAGATTGTATTTCCAGCAAGAAATACGAAATAACAGATAAGCCGTTCAAGTGGCAAACCCTTCGCCAAAAACTTCCATATTGCACTTTTAATCAAAGATAAGGTGACATATAGATTTAGCCTGCAATATATATTTTTTACATTATGTCAACAATAGTGAGTATCTTTAATAATCCTGTATTACTTACACACTAAAGCCTGTTGGTAGTTTTCAAACTCTAGAATGTTTACCTGGCCAGCCAGAACCACAAGCTTTGACAAAATTCTACAAAGATGAGTGGGTCTGGACACATATCCTGTCTCGACGATTCCAGAGGGCGTGGCTGACAGGCAGATTAACCAATCAGAGAGACACATGGTCTGTTCATGTCAAAACTGACATAGCGACTTACATGTAAAAAAGGGGGAAAAAGACAACACAGAGAACTGAGTACAAATTCCTGCAAAATCAACAATCAATGCACCAAAAATAAAAGAAGTTATTTTGTTTTGAATGATACGAGAATTTTCAGAGAACGTCTTCTGCATTTGAGAGACACCTGATACAAATTAGCAGCTGTGGTTGGACCGTCCCAAGTTAGGATGGAGGTTTGTCACGCTCTATGGTCCGATTCCAGACCCTTTTGGATTCGAACAGAATATAAGAGGGACTGGCTGCTCAGGCAACTAGAATGTGATGATGTCGTACGTCCAGATATTTTCCCATGAAATATCCAAAAGGTAAATTCACAAATGTTGAACAGCATGACCATTTCTAGTAGTGAGCAGGCCCAAGAACTTTCTGTATTACAACAAAATCAACATTTTAACAATATGAAAATGAGCAAGTTAACAGCCCCTTCTGTATTAAATATTATTGATCTATAGAATGTTGAAAGTCACCTGAAACCCAGCAATTGTTAGCATATAACTGAGATGAGCAGATGCACCGTGTTGTCAACAACAGGCCTGCAGAATTCAAAGTGAAACAACGCTACAATAGTATGAGACCAAACGCATATGCGCATCTTGCTTTTGTGTCGTCTTGTGAAGGATGGGTTCTTTCTCTCTGCACTGTCCTCTTTGTCCGTCCTTGTTGTAGCGTCTTTTGTCAGAGAAGTGGCTGCTCCATTAGCTGCTTTCAGACTGTGAAAACGTGCATTCATCATCCTTTAGATAAAGCTACCAGTGATAGAAGGGACAAGGAAGTAACGCTGTAAGATAAAAAGTCATTCAAGAGAAACTAACTCCATAAAAATGTTAATGGTGAGTAATCTTAGTTTGATCCTGATTACAGGATGTTGTCCTGTTGTCTAGCAGCTGTAGCAGAATAATTCATTCAGAATAATCATGGACTTGGAGGTAATGTAAATGGAGTACCAAAAATTACATAATTTGAAAATTCATCTCTGAATTTCCCCTGAATCGCGACCACCTCAGAATTGAGGTTCTGAGGTATAGAATGAATTGCCCAGGTTTCATGCCATTCTGACAATTTTGTATCTCATAGGTGTACTATAGGGGGCGCTATAGTGACCAGTGGCTGTGCTCATTACTCTGCTCTATTCAGGCTTTGATTCTGCACCATTTGAGCTCTATAAGCTGATGCATGTGGTTGTGAGCTATCATCAAAGAAACAGGAATTAAGGATGTATTTTCATGGCACACCGCACGAAAACTTTAAGGATTATCCCCAAAAATCAGCTCATTATTGAATTTCAGTGTCTCTAGATGTCTCACGTCAAATCTCAGGTCAGTCATACCAAAACCACGGACTAGTTAAAGTAAAAATGTAATAATCTGCCTGTTTGTCTATTCTTTATCATGGTGAATGTGAATGCTCCTAGACGCAAAACTTTAAGAACTAAAGCATAGGTCTCATTGACTTTTCTGATCAGGGGCACATAGTGAATCTTTGCAGAAAATTCACCTAATTAATGCCAAAGTCTTTTTTTTTTTTCTCCCAATTGTAATCTTTGTGCATTCCTAATAGTGAATCTTTGCAGAAAATTCACCTATGTGCCCCTGATCAGAAAAGTCAAAGTCTTTTTTTTTTTTTCTCCCAATTGTAATCTTTGTGCATTCCTAAAGGTGGCACTCTAGCACTGATCATCGTGTTTGACATATACACTGGCTGCCACCGACTACACTGATAAGTGATTCAAATTTCAAAGCGATGAATTTTCAATCCAATATGGCCGTCTTCCTGTTCATCATAGCCGCAACATTTGGATTTTTTGCTTATCTCGTCAAGCTCTACCACTGCTCTGTTTTGTTAGTTTTCTGTTTTGTTTCTGTTCTGTTTTGTTGTTTTGTTTTTTGTAATTTTGTTAACCTATGGCAAAATATGCCTGTTGGCTGCTCAATACAAGTAAAATTTTTGAAAATTCAGGTGGCGCTGTTGAGTCTGAGGCTCTTGAGACTGAAACTTGTGAACAAAACACATCTCCGAGTATGTTTTTGATTAGGTAACAACATTGTAACACGGCTTAAAGCTCACAAGAATCCATTTTGTGTAATATAGGACCTTTCAGCACTGAAATTCTCAGTATGAAAAATTAACCAACCATCATTTCCTGTAACAAAAGACTCGTATTTCTTCTCAACCTCACCTGTCTTGGATGTCACCTGCGTCGTGTCCCTTCTGGCCCCTGCCTCGCTCCTGTCTCACACCTGTCTCACACCTGCCTCCACTGCCCTCCTCTGGGATGTCTGTGTGAGGAGGTTAAGATGTGACAGAACTACGCAGGTGTTGGTGGAACAGCTGCAAGGTCTGCTGCATTCCTGTGGGTGTTTTTATACAAACTGCCAGTGCTCATGAGAGGAATGACACCTGAGGAAGAGGACGGTGAAAACCAGCAGTGTAACAGTGACGTAATTAATCAGATAATGTTGGATTATTTCTAGATTATGCACACGACCAGTCCAAAATTTTGACACACTTTTTCATTTACGTTTTGTCTCTATTCCCATAATTATTTACATTGTTGATTCTCTCTGCAGGCATCAAAATTATGAATCAGAATCAGAATTACTTTTATTCTTTTCGTTACAGCAAAAATGCAGCGGAAGAATATGTCAAAATCAAAACTAAAGAAAAGAAAATGAAATATCAGTAATGCAAAGAAAGTAAATGTAATATGGAATGTAGTACACAAACAATACATTCAAAATAACTCAAAACTTGATTTAGATCATTTTTTTAGTCACCCTTTGCTTTGATTCCTGCTTTGCACTTGTGGCATTCCTTGACCCTGATGCAGAACGTCTGTGAAGTGACCATTTCAGAAGACTTCATCATTGAGAGAAGGCCAAGGATTTGCAACGCTGTCAACAAAGCAAAGGGTGCCTACCTTGAGGAATTTGAATTATATATATATATAATTTTTTTTTTCTTTGCCACATAATTCCATACATCTTGCTTCATATATTTTTGTATCTATATAAAAAATAGAAAATGGTAAACAAAGAAATAAACACTGAATGAGAAGGTGTGTCCAAACTTTTGACTGGTAGTGTATAATGGATGTTTAAATGGATGATTTATTCCACACATGTACATGTACATGTACATGTAACTGCCCACCTGCAAGTTCGTGTCACTGTACTTCCAAACAGAAAGCTATTACTACTGCATTGCAACATTATACCATTGTAAAGTACACTCATTACTACACATTCTACTACCACTTGTAATTGTTACAGTAGATATCGACTGATGTGGCAACTATTTGAACATATTGCCAACAACCACTAACCTTGCACAGCAAGATGGATTCTCGCAATATTTGTGAGTTCACAAACTCACAAGAATCCATCCTGCCATACTCTAGCAGTGGGCGGACCAATCACAGAGCAGCACTGAGGTTTGTGCAGAAGCCAAAGGCGAAGGGCCCAAGTGAACCAAAACAAACACGACGATGCCGACAGACGTACTTTAACCTATTTTTGTGAAAATATGGACTATTTTATTTGTGAAAACATACAGAGGGGAGAACTTTGTGCATTTGTGGAAGGTTAACATGTTTAACAAAAGTCTGATTTCTTGGCTTGTTCCGCTGTTGTGACGCTTTGGCCGATCAGATTCAAACATTCTTTTCCCGATTGCTTTCAGTGAGAGCCATCCCAGAGTGCTAAATGTGTAGAACTCAATTCCCATGACACAAAAATAATGTAAACTTGTCCAACTTAATTAAAAAAAAAGTTATTTAAACTTTCCAAAGGAAGAAGTTATTATCAGGTTAAAGTTAAACTTCTAAAGCAAAGTTCTGTTTGTGTTACCCGTAACACTGTAAATATTAGACAGGTATTATAAGTTATTTTTCATAGCTGATGGAAGGCTTCATATTATCAAGCTGATTTGGGTAATGCGTTCAGCCTCCACAGGACTAATCCCACCTGTCACACTGTAATGGCATGATGGAACACCAGCATGGACTCCTTAAACAAAGTCATCAGTGAGCTGGGGCTGGAGGACTGCAGTCGTTTAGTCAATTAATCGGTCGATTGTGTCCTAGTCGACCACAATCTGTATTAGTCGATAATCATTTTATTTAGAGTTTAAGGATTTATTATGGGACGACAGAAAGGAGAAGTTAATGAGTGAGTTATATGATGATTACTTTTTCTTTTTTTTTGTATTTATATGTTAAAAGGCTAATACATTGTTTCCTAGTACTTTTTTCTGCATAAATAGTAGTTTTTGCATGAACCTGTGCAGGTGTAGTCTTGTGAGTGCAGTTTGGGTCAGTTACATAAAGATATGTCATAGTTTGTGAGCTTTTGTCACGCCCCCTTTTTAATTGGCTAATCGATTGCCTTTAGTCCAACAAGAATGTCTTTTCTTTTCTTTGGTTAGACGTGCACATGTCCTTTATACTGTAAAGGTTTTATGTTTTGTTGTGTTTTTTCAAAAAATGTTTAGAACCCTTTGCCGTGGTATTTCATGTTTATAACTGAAAATGATTAATGAGTTGTATATCTTTTCAGGCTAGAGCATAGTTTTCTGTCATGGTAATGCTATAACTACTAGCATGCCAACAGTGCACTTATCTGGCAATGAAATACTTTACAATTAGATGCAGACAATACACAGCCCTCGAATAGCTACTTATTAGCTAGAACCATATATTGTATATATAGATGGACATAGCTAACCTGCTAGCCGCCGCTTTCCAAATAGGAAGTGAGCATGGGCGCGCTTCCGGCTTCATCAACTCGAAAAAGCATCGCCCCTCTCTCTGAAACTGCTGCTCTTAGGCTTAAAATGTTGGTTTTAACCCACTCTACATGATCCGGATGTTTTTTATTTGGCTATTTTGTCTGTAAATCAAGATATGAACTTTAATAACAGACCAATGAGGCACCTTCTTTCCCCAAGGTCGCTCCAGGTTTGATTGGCATTCGCTCCCTGCTAAACCAGTGGCGGGAAGGGGCGTTACCTTCAACAGTCTCGTTCTGGATTGGCTCTTTGGTTGCTGTGATACTTACGGTCGGAATTCCAAATATGGAACTCCACTTCAAATTCGCCCCTACAACTGTTCTAGCCGCGATGAGCTTCATTTAACTGTAGCCGGACGCTATGGGTGACGTCACACTCCCTTAGTCCACTTCTTTATACAGTCTATGGCTAGAACATCTATACAAGGGGCAAGACAAATTTAGCACAAATACATGGGGAAAAAATGGGTACAGGCCCTTTTAAATATCTCTTGACCAACTGACCCGAAACACAAAGTGAATGGCAGGTTCATTTCACAGCCCCAAACTGGACTGGACTGAGGTCAGTCACTTACAAAGGACAAATGACAAAAGAAACTATCTAGAATAGCCAAAAATTGTACTGAAGTAAGAGTAACGTTACTTCAAAATAATATTACTCAAGTAGAAGTACAAAGTAGTGGCCCAAGAAATAACTCGAGTATTTGGGAAATCTACTTCTCAAGTAAGTAACTTAAAGAGTAACTGTCGGGATGTAGCATTAATAACATTATAATTTTAAGTCAATGGAATCTGAAAGACAAAACATGAAATAATACACAAAATCTGGTATTTTCAAAAGGATAGACTTAAAGAAACTAAATCATATCTGAAAGAGCGCTGCAAGAAACACAAATGTTCAAATCATTTCATATCGTCAACATAATGCTTTTGTTGCTCATTCGGAAGAGTAACCAATACTTTAATAGCGTCAATAGAGTACTTTTACTTCAATAAAAATATCACTCAAGTAGGAATAAAAGTATGTTGCTAGAAAAGGACTCTAGTAACTTTTAAAGAAATTGTACTTTTTAAAGTAAATATAGCTGAGTAAATGTAATTGAATAATACCCACCTTTGTGCGTGTGTGTGTGTGTGTGTGTGTGTGTGTGTGTGTGTGTGTGTGTGTGTGTGTGGTGAAGGGGGGTAAAGAGACGTATGTAAACAGTTCTTACATTTAGTTTCGGAGCAGTCCTCACTCTTCCTTGTGTTTGTGCATCTGTCTAAGAGTCTTTTCACGCTATTACCTCCAAATACGTAGCAACAATATCCACTGGTGGCTTACGGCTGGCAGAGCTGCATGAACGTAGGAAATGAGAGAAGAACTCACCCTAAATATGCAGGGTTTGTGTGTTAAACATGTGTGAATAAAACAAAACACAACTTCAGGTAGGTTTTTGATAAGGAAAAACATTATAACAGATCATAAAATAGAATAAAATGGGCCCTTTTAAAAGTTACTAGTTATGGGTTTAACTGATAAACAAATGGGTTGAGCGTCCTCCTTGTGTTGTCTTCATATGCGGTAGAACTAGTGAAATTGTAATCTAGGAACGTGATAGGACTGAAAAAATTGATTGTTGCTCCATGCTGAGAACCAGCCTCCTGGTCTGGATGCACCAGCAGCTTGGAATTACCTTCGCGACCTCCTGTCAGCGCACTCTCATGGCTTTGTGCACTTGGACCTTAAGCCTGCCAATGTCCTCATCACTGAGTCTGGTCGTCTGAAATTGGCTGACTTTGGACTATTATTTCAATTCAACCAAAAGGATGGAGAACATAGAGTCAAGGATGATATTCAGGAAGGAGATCCCAGATATATGGCTCCCTTGTTAGCAGGAGTGGGTCCACAGGGGCCCACTGCTGCTAACAAGTTGCCCCAATGGCATTGAAATACCTTAACCTTAAATGTATATGATTCTTTAATTAGTTAAGCGGTTAATGTTTCATTAATCTCTCAAGTGTAAGTGCTTCTGTATGTGTTAAAATGTACTCAAAATATGCCAATTTTTTTCCCCCCATTTTAGTAGATTATAGACTGCTGCCTATCACTGCTTGAATGTTAAAAGGGACTAATTTATGAACACGCCCTGGTCCCGTTGCATGACTCATACTCAGCTGCAGTGACATACAGCGCCAGTAGAGGGCAGTGGACACACACGACTACGCCATGGAGCGCTCCAATCCCCAGCTCTGCACAGGATGGGAGTTTGATGATCATTTTAGGTAACGTTCTTATTATGACTGTGATCTTTAAAGATATCTGCGCACGTGAGATGTCTGGAAGGATAAGTCCAAATTAAAATTGATCTGTGAAACAATTCAAAGTTTTCACCGCGAAAGCTTTAAAAAGGAAGATTTGGAATCATTTATGGATTTTCATTTCTTTTAGTTTGAGAAAAAAAACCAAAAAAAAACATGAACAGGTATAGCGTTTACCCAGCTGTTGTGTCTCGAGGCAAGACCCTAAACAAACTTGAATATAGGTTTTGAAAGTGAATCGTTCTATGACATAAATAATGCCAATGAACCTTCATTCTACAGAAAGTGCTCCTCTGTGTTTTTCAAGTCATCTTAAATTGCTTCCACTAAAAACACTGTAGTTATTGTTGTTCGTGTTATTTAAAGGGGCTGTATGTAAGGTTTTGATTATACATTTCATGAACAGGACCCAACTGTGTAACCAGATACGGTGTAGATATGTAGATATCTTTTATGATGACAATTAAATAGGTCATCTTTATAATCTTTATTATAATCTGGTCTTTTGGCTCTCAAAATGATTATCCAGTCTTAAAGCAGTCGCCAGTTTCAATGCTGAAGTCCATTTGTTTTAAACCTAAAATGACTCTCTCTGATCTGAATGGTCGCTACCTAAACCCCAACACCTGCAGACAATCATGAATCAGTGCTAGTGCAGCCTCTGCAGCTCGGTGAGTGAATTCTGGGCTTTTCACATGAGGGCCTGGCCTGTCCATACACTGAGAATGAGAAAAAACTTTATTTGTCCTCTATATGCAGCCTTAAGCCTGGGTTGAGCCCCACTCCTATCCATGTGCTTACAACTGACAACAATGGGATTTGGTGTGCACTGCAAAGGCCCAAATTACTGTTACCAGTTTTCCACATGCTAAGGCGCCTCAGGAATAAATAGGAGAGGGATGTTAACAAACTTTCCTTAAACTTAAGTTAAAAAAAAAAAATCAGGATTCTAAAAATAAACAGTGCCACAACTGAGAGGTTATCAGAGAAACTTTTGGGTATAATCGTGAATGACAAATTAAAGGGCCCATATTACGATATTTTCTGATCTGTGTTATAATGTTTCCTCATCACAAACAGACCAGGAGTTGTCTTTTGTTTCATTCACACATGTTTAACACACAAACCCTGCATATTTAGGCTGAGTTCTTCTCTCAAACAAAAACACTCTGTTCCACCTTGGGAGATCATGTGATAATACAGGAAGTGCTCCACTGTGTTTTAAACTCCATACACCTTCACTAGAATCATTTGGATGATTTCAGCCCTGGAATTGCCAGCGTCTACTGAACAAAAGGTAAAAGGTAGCTCTTAACATGAAAACTATTTGTTCGTGACATCAGGTAGAACAGAGCATTCTGAGCTTAGGAAGACTAATAATAAAAGGTTTACTCAAACATGTGTGAATGAAACAAAACACAATTCCAGGTACGTTATTGAGAAGGTAACAACATTTTAACATGACTTAAAGCTCATTTGCAGAGTACATTTGCATAATATAAAACCTTTAAAGCCAGTAAAAACATCTTACCAGTCAACATCCAGAAGTTATTTATTAAATAAAATTATGCATATAACTTGAAGGGCTGTAGTAGTAACTCCGGGCGGTGAGAACCACAAGGAGGAGTTGGTGCGTGTCTGTCTGTGGAGTCAAGCTTTGGAACAGCCTGGATATAGACCTAAAGCGATGTTCAACTATACAACTATTTACATCAACAATTTACATCACAGTACAAAAAAATGGTGAGGATGCAATATATGTCTGAGGAAGGTAAATAAAACAGCAAACGAAATCACCTACTTCGCGACGAGGTGAGCGGTGAAGAATAACGAGAATACAAGGAAAATCTGGGTACAAAAAAATAAGACTCCAGAACCTCTTTGTGGATATATGTACAGTGGAGCTTAGAAACAATAAATAGTAGTGTCTACATGATTATAATGGCATCGATGGCGGGTGATGGCGTGAGGAGCGTAGCTGGCCAACAACATCACGGCTCTTTGACGGTGGTGGAATAGGCTATTACGTTATTGACAACGAGTCGGCTCTTTTGAAAGGTTCCTTAACGTGAACGGTTGCAACCGGGTCTCATGTTTTAAAAGAACCAAATCTTTTTCTTTCTAATTTGTATGCATTTTTATCCAGATTAATGCTGAACTGGCACAAGAATAAGCACAGACCGGCAGAGCAGGCGACACGCGTGAGAGCTTTTTACACAGAAAAACATATTTGGCATCATAATGACAGTTAGCTTTTTCATTATTATACTTAGAGTGCAGCATTTTATTTAGATTATGCATAATTTCAAAGGGTAAACACACTCCCCACTCTTAGCTTGAACCTTCATTCTACAGAAAGTGTTCCTCCATGTTTTTAAAGTCATGTCACGGCTTAAATTTCCCGAATCAAGTAGAAACATGTTGAAGATTAGCGACCATCCTTCAAGTATTATTGCAGTTATGTGATGTCCAGACAGTTCCATTTGTCCCATTTTTTTTTTTTTTTAATTAGTCTTCTTTGAGTTTAAGAGCAAAGGTCATTTTCTCCATGACAAATATTTCCTGCACAATATCATCCGCCTCAGTGTGACCAGGCCACTCAGGTTGGAGCCATCTTCTTGTTATGGCCTTCTTTGCTGCAGTAAACAATATTTTAACAATGGTATTAATCTTTTGTGGCAACCACCTCGAAGATCTTACCCAAATACAATGCTGTTGGTGTGAAAGGGACAGAGTGGTGTTGTTCATTTGTTCCAAAAACGTTTGATCTGTGAAAAATCCAAGAAAATATGAGTGTGATTGGCATTAGCAGTATCACATTGCTTCCAACACATCTGCTGACTTGCTAGTGTCTGCTTTTAATACAAGGAGCAATAAAAAACGAATACAGTTTTTCCAATTGAATTCTCTCCATTGTAGAGAAGTAGAAGACTGCAATAACTCACATATCCTATACCATCCCTGATCTGACACTGTGGTGAGCATTTCCCTTTTCAACTTTTCTTCGACATACAGTTGAACCATTTTGGCAGGACATCAGGCGAGTGTTTTTGCTGGAGTGCCCCAGTTATTGTTTGTATGACTGCATTTTGTTCACCCCTTTCTTCCAGTTTAATTTCTTTATTATAATATTCTGCCAATTGGAGGTATTGAAAGAAGTCCTGATTGGAGTCCAAATATTGCTTTCAGATCTGGAAAGCTCCTCATCTCATTGTTTCTAATAATTGTAGAGAAGGCTGAGACTCCCTTGTTAATCCAATTCTTAAATGTTGAATCATGTTTTGCTGCATAGAAATACATTTTCATTTTGGGAAGGGCCATAACCCCTTCGTCTTTAGGCAATTGCAGTGTGAATACCTG
>KN483406.1:0-10927 GCA_000787095.1 Periophthalmodon schlosseri | reverse complement strand
GGAGATGGACACACAAGGAGGGAGTGAGAAAGAAAGAGAGAGAGAGCAAGATAGAGAGGGTGAAAGAGGGAAGGAGAGAGAAAAACAGAGAGATGTCAGACCATCACAGGAGAGAAAGAGGGAGAGAGAGGGGGAAAGAGGGAGAGAGAGAAGAACAGAGGGATGTCAGATCATCACAGGAGAGAAAGAGGAAGAGAGAGAGAGAGAGGGTGAAAGAGGGAGACCAAGAAGAGCCCAGGACAAAACACAAGGCTGCCATGGCAACGCACGCTTGTGTCTGCTGAACACCGCTCTATGTCTGCCTTTTAGGTGAGCTGTGGAGATAGATGAGAGGGAGAGAAGGAAGGAAAAGAGAGAGGGAATAAGAGAAGAGAGAGGAAGGAGAAAGAGGAGATAACGGAGGAGAGGGGGGAGAGGAAGAGGTGAGGGAAGAGAGGAAAGAACAGAGAAGGAAGGAGGAGATAGGGACAGAAAGAGAAAGCGGGGATAGGGGAGAAGTGTGGGAGAGGGAGCGAGAGGGGCAAGAGAGAGAGAAGAGAGAGGGAAGAGGGAGAAGAGAGTGGGGGAGAGAGAAAAAGGAAGGAGAGAGGGGGAGAGAGAAGAAGGGAGATAGACACAGAAGAAAGAGAGAGAGAGAGAGAAGCGGAAAGAGAAAAAGCACCCAGAGAAGAGCTAGCAGACAAAGCAGAGAAGAGAAAGAGGGAGAGAAAGAGAGATTAAGGGAGAGGAAAGGAGAGAAGGGGAGAGAAAAGAGAAGGGGAGGGAAGGGCAAAACAGGGTAGTAGATAGAGGCAGAAGAGGGGAGAGAGAAAGAGAGGGAGCGAAAGTGAGAGAGAGAAGTGAAAGAGAGCAGACAAAATATCAGAGGAGAATAAAAGAGGGAGAGAAAAAGAGAGCTGGAGATGAAGGGAGAGAAAAGGAGAGAGAGAGAGGGTGATAGAAAGAGAGTGAGTTTGGTGCAATCGTGCTGCAATCGGATGCTGCACGAGGCCTTTGTTGTTGATGTGTTTGGTTAGGAGTTTTTGACAGACCCGGAGCAGCTCTGATTTCAGGGTTACTCTGACAACACCAAGGTTTTTCTGATCGACAGTGGATCAAAGAGAAGCTAAATCTGCGCTCAATCACACGGCGGCCATGTTGGAGAGGTTTAGGAGATGCTGCAAAAAAGACAGAGAAAGTGGGACATGGAGGGAGCTCTGTACATCGATGATTTAAAGTTTAAAGAGTGTTTGATATTTGGTGAACTGGCATTGTAAACGTACAGTATGCACTAAGATAAACTGTTCTGGTTCACTGTTTTATATAAGTATTCTGTAGTATTTTTGAGCTTCTTGGTCAGAGTGAGGTGCCTGGTGAATCCAGACTGAATCCCATTTGAGTTCATTGTTTTTCTATAGCTCCTTTCACACATGGAGCCTGACCTGGGAGTTTACCTGCATTTTGCCACAACAGGGTCATCTGGCAGTTTCACTGGTGAATGACCCGAGATATGCAGCGAAGGCTTATGGTTTCCTGTTTGTGAGTTTGGTTTTCATGGTTACGATCTTGGTTTTCATGGTTATGCTGTTATGTGGTTAGATTCCATTCACATTCATTTTAAATTAATTGGAGCAGCGCATTGCCTGATGAGAGAGCAGAGAGCCAAATGCAGCTTAAGTGTGAACAGAACAGACCCGGCAATGTTTCAGGGACTGGTGCATCCTTCCATTTTGTACAAGACAATATGCTGAGAATTATGTGTGGATGGGGCTTATGACTGAGAACCTACTTTTCCCCATAAGACCATGTTAGTTTTGATACAGACCATAGTCTGTATAAAGAAGTGAACTAAGTGAGTGTGACATCATCCACAGCATTCGGCTCCAGTCAAATGAAGCTCATCGAAGCTAGCAGTTATAGGGGCCAATTTGGAGCTGAGTTCCATATTTGGAATTCCGACCGCGAGTATCATAGCAACCAAAGAGCCAATCTGGAATCTTCCCGCCCGCACCGCTGGTTTAGCAGGGAGCAGGTGGTTAGCAATGCTGTCAATCAAACCTGTTGCTAGCACTAGCGGGAGGGGCATCGGGGAAAGAAGCAGCTAATTTGTTTGTTATTAATGTTCATATCTTGATTTACAGACACAATAGTGAAATAAAAACATCAGGATCATGTAGAGCAGGTTAATACGAACATTTTAAGAACAAAATGACGAGCCTGACAGCAGCAGTTACAGAGAGAGGGGCCACAGGGGCCTCCTGTGGCCACAGGGGCCACAGGAATTATAAGGACTAATTAGTCCTTATAATTCCTCAGACCTGATGACTGTTAAAACACACCTAAACCTAGACACTGTCAGTGTTCAGTCCTGGTTTACTACAATGTTGTAATATAAATACATTTTAAATTGAAAAAGCCCTACATGCAGCAGCTTTAGGCAGACAGCACGTAACTGTTAGTTTCATCATCTTTCCTCCGTCTTGGAGAGGGTAGGCCTACGTTTCATCAAAGTACATTTCCTGGTTCTAATCCCTGTAAGTTCAAAGCCGTCATCTCCTGCGTGTAATCCTCTCCCGGCGAAGGAAAAAAATCATTATTTCTCCACATGTCTGCTGCATGTGTGGATTCAAAACACGTGGCGTTTTACAGTGCTGAAAGAAACATGAGCATAGCACGTCCTGGAAATTAGCGTAGCACGTCGTGGAAGCTAATCTGGAACAGTTTGGGAGTTGTCAAATTGAACGCCAAGGGATGACTCTGCCACATGGAGGTAAAACCATCTCTGGATCATTACTATTCTGGATAGACTGTGTTTCAGGGACAGTGCAGTTTCCAGTATGCTAATGTGGCTCAAGGTAAGCTAACAATAAGTAAAACATGGAGAAAGTGCCATAGAACGTTAGCTGTAGCCTGCACAACTTTGTTAAAAAGTTTGAAATGACGAGGACAGTGGTAGTAAAGTTACAGCAGATCATTTGGAAGGAAGACCACATTACTTCCACATTTTTGCACTGGAGGAAATAGTTATGCTAATAGTGAAATTATAATGTGGGGACACAGCGCAGTAGCTAGCTTTAGCCAACTCCATAACTTTGCATAGAAATGTGAGCATTTTTATTACAAACTCCAGTTGTTGTCACGTCTGTGGACAGGGACACTCACACACTGATCCACAAACCAGTATTCATGTTTTAGTTTCCTGATTTATGCAACATTTTGAGACCTTTTACCACTCAAAATGTAGGATGTGTAGTTTTAAATTAGACAGTGTAGTCCCTCATTCGTCTAGTGGCTCAGAGAAGAGAAGGTTTCAGCTGTGACGTTTAAGCTCCCATCCAGAAACCATTTTACATTTGATGGAACTGGCTTGAGACACAAAGATTGATCCCACTCTGAGTTAAGTGCAGGCCCAAAGGAGTTTTAGCGTGAAGCTGCCCTTGTTTACAGCGAACATCGTTATGGGTCATTATGCCTCTATAGTGTATTGGCTCTCACCTTCAGCATTGTTAAGTAAATGATTATCTTATTCTAGAGCCTCAAGCCAGCACCATCAAACTGAAAATGTCTTCTGGATGGGAGCCGATCCCAAAAGCAGTGTCCAAATGAAACCTTCTCAACATAGTTTTAAATTGTTAAGTACTGGGGCAATGGTCCTATTTTTTCATCATTCTGAAACCCCATGGATACACCACAGTCTGTATAAAGAAGTGGACTAAGTGAGTGTGATGTAACCCACAGCGTTTGGCTCCAGTCAAATGAAGCTCATCGAGGCTAGGGCAGTTATACGGGCTAATTTGGAGCTGAGTTCCATATTTGGAATTCCGACCGCGAGTATATAGCAACCATTCCATATTTGGAATTCCGACCGCGAGTATCATAGCAACCAAAGAGCCGATCTGGAATCTTCCCTGCCGCACCGCTGGTTTAGCAGGGAGCAGGTGGTTAGCAGTGCTGTCAATTAAACCTGTTGCTAGCACTAGCGGGAGGGGCATCGAGGAAAGAAGCAGCTGATTTGTCTGTTATTAATGTTCATATCTTGATTTACAGACACAATAGTGAGAGCGGGTTAATACGAACATTTTAAGATCAAAATGATGAGCCTGACAGCAGCAGTTACAGAGAGAAGGGTCACAGTTTTTCAATGTAAACTGAATTGGAGCCAGAGTTGATGGAGCCGGAAGCGCGCCCAGGATCACTTCCTGGAACGTGGTGGCTAGCAGGTTAGCTATGTCCATTTATATATAGTCTATGGGATACACTGACTCTGGGGCTGTCTTGTTCAAGGGCACAACACGAGTATATTCTGCTCTGACGGGGTTCAAACTACCTCTGGCCCTGAACAAGTATCTGCTCTGTGGTATTCCTTTGCAAACGTGTAGCTTTTAAGTACCTGCTTTCTTCAGCAGAATAACAGAAGCTCTGTCAGATGACACGACAACAAAGTCGATGATCAGGCCTGGCTCCAGGGTGGGGCTCCGGTAACGCCAATCCGGGCAACTTAGCTGGCTTTGTTTTTATCCTCATTATGAAAGGTAGCTCCCAGGATCATTCGGGTGCTCAAACCCCACCACCACGTTAAGGTGGCGGTTCAAGGAGGAGAGACGACCAGTTTGCAATAAACTCCAAAGTCATGATGTGTCCTCATATGAGCAAATGGCAGCCCAGATTCAGTTGTGATTGTCATTTCTTTTCATTACAGAAAATTTACAAATTAGCACATCAGCATCATAACTTAATTCATAAATAAAACATCATTTTTGACTTTCTCAACAGAACGCTGTTCAAACATCACACCTCTGACATCGCTCCCACCATGACTCACAGAGCCTATAAATGAGAAGAAGATCTCAAACCTTTGACCTGCTTAAATAAAGGTTAAATAGAATAAAATAAATACATTTCCTTTTTGCAAAACAACACTAGAGTGGCTTGAGGAAGTCCGAGCGTTCCGGGGCCATCCACCTTCGGAGCCGGCTGTGAGGAGGTCGCAATGTTCCGGGGCCATCCACCTCCAGAGCCGGCTGTGAGGAGGCCCCAGTGTGCCGGGACCATCCACCTCTGGAGCCAGCTGTGTGGCTGCAGCTGCCTGGCCTTGATAGGAACCCGTGTTTTCCCAAATAAATATTCAGAAACAGGAGCGATGGAGCCAGGCTTTCTTCTGCAGATAACACTAATGCATAAAGCCCACGAGCAACGCAAGGGACTCCACTAGTTCAAACTGCAAGTCTTAAAGGGCCCATATTACACTATTCTCTGATCTCTGTTCTAATGTAGTTTCCTCATCACAAACATACCTGGAGCTGTGTTTTGTTTCATTCACACATGTTTAACACACAAACCCTGCATATTTAGGCCGGGTTCTTCTCTCAAATAGAAAACACTCTGTTCCACCTTGTGATGTCATGTGGTAATACAAGTATGGAAGTAATGGAAGTGCTCCATTGTGTTTTAAACTTCATACACCTTCATTAAAATCATTTGGATAATTTCAGCCCTGGAATTGCCAATCTCTACTGAACTAAAGGTAAAGCTGTTAACTTGAAAACTACACTTCATGACTGAACTAAAGGTAAAGCTGTTAACTTGAAAACTACCACTTCATGACATCACAAGGTGGAACAGAGCATTTTGAGCTTTGGAGATGTAGCCATACTAATAATAAAGGGTTACTCAAACATGTTTGAATGAAACAAAACACAAGTCCAGATATGTTTTTAAGGAGGTAACAACATTATAACATGGCTTAAAGCTCACAAGAGTCAGTGTAATATAGGTGCTTTAATGACGGTTTAAGATAGTAAGGTTTAGGTTTAGTTTGACTATTTGATGATTTATTTTTATATTTTTTCATTTTTGGGGTTTCAAAAATGCCAGCCCTGTCTGTTCCTGCTGTGCTTTGTGAACTTACAGATCATAAGTTTAAAGAAGATAAATGGAGTCTAAAGACTCAAAGGGTCTTTTTTATCTCAAATAAACTAAAAGAAACTTTAACAAAACTTACTAACACCTGCATACAGTTTAAATAAACAGTAAACAAAGTCTTTGACAATTTGCCTGGGGCAGAATAAGAGAAATGTGGCTGCCATATTCACCTCTGTTAAAACCATTGTGCTCAATAGTAATGTATCAAGTGCTTCTCTGCATTTGACCCATTCTTCTCTGCATTTGACAATTTTTTCAACTTTAAATAATAAAAATACTATTTACTCTTTAATAATTCCACCTCATGTCCCTGGCATCCATCTCAGTGTCCGTCTCAATGTCCATTTCAGTCTCTGTCTTATAGTAACTCCGTTCTAGCTCCATGTGGTGATAGAACATCATCGTCCATATGAAACATTTACACATGTTCCTCAAGGCCACCATTGTTTTCATAAATATTCATGAGCTCTGACACTTACAGGGCAGACACCAACATCCCCTTTAAGACTTCATACTGTGTAATGTGAGCCAACAGTGAGATAAAGTAACAAATTATTATTATTATTATTATTATTATTAATATAATTGTGGCTGATACAAGGTGAGAGTTGATGTGATTAATTTTACAGTAAAAGAGGCACTCAGGAGTTTTCAAACGTCTTTATACTGAATCAGCTCTTCATCGATTGTTCTGGTTTAACTGCCCAAACAGACTCGTGTTTTTGTTTGGTCTCATCATGTTCTACTTTATACAGTGGTCATCAGTGACATAACCCCAAACAGACACCAGGGGCCCACAGCTCCTCTGAAAGAAAAGTAAATGTCCCCAGACCTTAAGAATAAATTTTATATATTAAAATTCTGCATGCAGTTATCTTCATATGAGCATAGAGAACAGTTTTATTACATAAACTGGGAGCATCAACATTAAACAAACGTCTTTTCATAAACATAAACATGACACTACAAACCTTTAATTTTGCTTGGAGTCATTATTCACTCAGATGCCCGTTCGACTGCCCAGATGGAGGCTCTGTGGGGCCTGGTTTGGTCCCCCGGCCACCTGTTGATGATACCTGACTTACTTCTTTCACTTAAAATCCTTGTTGTTCATATTTGTTTGTGTTGTTTAAATAGTAAATAGACTTAGATCTGTCCATAAACTGTACAGATGTGACTCTAGAACATCTGTCCTGCACGAGGCAAGTGTGTCTTTTCATTGTGGGTTAAGTAGTTACATTTTTATTTTAAATTTTGATTGTGCTGCTCTTTGAATTGTGCTTGATTAACGCAGTGAAGTGGAATTTTCAGTGATTTATCCAGAGTTGGGACCAGCTCAAATGTAACTGGGTTTAGCCAGTGTGTCAGTGAACGACATTCACTACAGAAGCGTCTCCAAGAACAGCAGCGTAGCTCTAGTTAAACTCATCATTTCATCTTTTTTGTTTTTTTTTCTAATTCCAAATTGTTCTCGAGTCTCTGATCCTAATTGAGCAGCGGTTTATTCGTCCGGCTGTGCTTTGTTTCTGTGACAGGTCTGAATAAAATGTCTTTATCCCAAATCCAAAAGAGACGCTAGCTAACGAGGAGGCTAATTAGCACAGCCTCCATATCTCACCTGTGAATAATTAACATCAGATATTTGTTTTGTACATCTCCGCTCGCTCTGGCCCCGAGCACAAAAGCCAAAGTCGGCTTTCAGACAGCGACTCCCCAAACAAAGAGGTTCAGGAAATGCAGGTGCAGACGAGCCAATCAGAAAACACCGCAGACTTTAAGGTCTCCTGTCGTTTTGCTGTAAAAGCTCTTCTACCTCCTTGTCCCGGGGAAGACTCTGTTTATAAGGCAACAGAAACATTATAAAAGTCACATATAGCCACAGACATGAAGCACAGTGATATAAAAACGCCACCAAAGTAAAACATGAAGTCTATATTTTTGTTATAAAGAGGAAAAGTTATACATTTTTTCTTCTCTTTTAAATGGCCAGTACTTTCTTTTTTTTACAGATTTTTTATTCCATGAGCCCAAGCCCAAGTACAGATTTATTGTATAAGCAGTGTACTGTCTGCGTCTCATTATAAAACAGTTTTTGTCTAATAATCAGGGAATGCACAGTTAGCATGCTAGTAGTTGTTAGCTTTACCGTCGCAACAGAACTCCACACTGGTCTTTGAGAGTTGTGAAAAGCGACTTTAAACAGAACACATGAGGTAAATGAGGGGTAACTTTGGACCTCTGCAAACTGAAGTGAACGAGTTCTGTTCTTCATGTTTTTAGGACAGTAAAAATTAGGCACTTTTTTTCTAATTAAATTTAAATTAGATTCAGTGCATTGGATTTAATCACATAAATACTGCACCAATTACATAGTTATTTGAACAATTTCACACTGGCAAGGTGAATGAAGTGTGTTGCCTAAGGACACAAAGGCAGTGTGTGATTCCAACGGGCACTGAGCCACCAGCTTTCAGGTTGAAGTTAAACATGAGCGACTTCCACATCAACTCATCCGACAAACACAACATTTCAAATTATGAATCAACTTCTAACCTTATAAAACATTTAAACTATATTTATACACACAATACAATTATTTTCCAAAACGTGTCTACACTTTCTCTTTCACTTTCTCCCTTCTACCTTCACAATGCGCCCCATACAAACCCCAGTGCTGATAATAGTATATTTAATCTGATGGCTGTGAGCCTGGAGCAGAACGAACACCGATAAAACGCCCAAACATCAGCGTCTGAACTCCTACACCTGAAACACAAGAGCTGAGCTTTTCAATAATGGAGCGATCGCACGGCTCCCTCAGGAAACAGCCACAGCCAGATGCCAGATTCAAGTGAAAGTACAGAACATGGAGGTACGGCTCTGACTCTAAAAGTACAGGACGCGGAGGTACGGCTCTGACTCTAAAAGTACAGGACGCGGAGGTACGGCTCTGACTCTAAAAGTACAGGACATGGAGGTACGGCTCGGATTCAAATGAAAGTACAGATTATGGAGGTACAGCTCTGATTCTAATGAAAGTACAGAACATGAAGGTTATGGCTCTGATTTCAAAGAGCAGATATGTAAAGCAGCACTTATGATCAGACAGAAATAACGAGGTTTGAGGTTTGCAGTGACCAAAAACAAAGTACAGATTTTTCCTACTGACTCTGAAAGTTTGATGAATAAGAATACAAATAGAAACGCATATAGTGATTTAAAATTATTTTAAAGAGGTGGTATTACACTTCTATGGGGAACACATTACAGACTAATGCTGCATTCAGACCGTGGCATCAAAAATTTGGTGGATGCCGCTAGTTGGACACCTTGGCATTTGAGGCAGACGCCTCGTCCAGGGCATCCGTTGCGGTCTCTTCGAGTGCCTTTGGATGTTTTGTTTTGTCTCTTTGTGAACGATGCAGACCAGGTTGAGACAGTAGTAGTGTATTTATTATATAAAACCCATCAACGGAGGCGATCAGCTCGGCAGCGGCGTGTCTGGGTCCATGACTAGCCTTTATGCTAGCCAGTGCGCCCAGCACAATTAAGTTGCCGCTAGTTTGTAACTGATGTTTCTCCTTCGGGATAATGACGTTGTTATGTCTCTGGAGCGTAGCCTCTGATTGGTTGACATGGTGCTCTGACACTTGAAAACATGCCGCAGAAATGCAGGACGCCCTACACGCGCATCCACCATAGACGTTGCAGGTAAACTCCACGCCCTTGTGTGAGCGCACTTTAACTATATATGTTGGGGGTTCAGTGTGGCTGTAACCTGAAGCTGATTTGCCGGTCATGTGGTCATATTCTTGGATGGTCACGGTCAGGAGTCTTTTATTGTGGGAGGAGAGTTCACCAACAACTTTATCCACAAACATCATTTCAGTAACTCCTCTGTTCTGTTTCCTCTGTTTGGCATAACGCACGACTGAAAACACTCAGACTCTTTTATGATCCCAGGCACAGATGTGTCTGTCTGTAGTCGGTTTTGTGTCAAAATGAACTTGTTGAAGGACTTTTAAAATGTCCAATCAGACCTTATGTGTGACAGGAAACATAAGACCCTCGTAAAGGTGCACTGTGTAACTTTTCTTGTAGAGTCCACAGTATCGTCTACATGGAGATGTTAGTGCGTCACCTGGAATGTTTCATCATATGAATTTATACTGTGCATTTTTCCGATTACAGGTGTTTTTATTATTCAAAAATACCCAGAAAAACATGCATTTTTACTCTCCACAGATCTGACCTGTAACTTACCTGCTTGTCTCCAGGGAAATAGGCAAGTTTAATGCCATACTGATTACAGGAAAATCACTGTCATCTCCATGGAGACAAGCAGGTGGCAGACCGTTCTTTTTGAAAAGTTCCATATTGCACATTTAAAGTTGGACATGCGTAGGTTTGTTTGGACTTGTTCTGTTTGCCATGATCCTCATTTCATCACAGCAGAGTTTTGGTTCTCGCTGAAAACATCTTTTCACACCCACATCACGTTCTCCCAAATTTAAAAACCAAAATAGATTTGATATTTGTTTGTGAGTGATCGGAACCCATGGTTTAGCCCCACGATGGCTTATATTTGTGCACTTCCTGCGGCTCTGAGGCACACTTCCTGTCGTTTACAGTAAACAGCTGTCCGACTGTGAAAATGACTCCCCAAAAACAAAATGGAGGAAACGAGAGGGAGCCAAAACTGAGCTGATTACTGCAATTAACCGACGAGCAGGGGGAGTTTGAAAACATTTACTACACAGGGGCATCGTTTTCAGTCAAATGCACTATTTGTTTTGGCTTTGGGAAACATGGAATCTGGAGAAGAGAAAAGCTTATTATTATAAACATTAGCGCTGACATAAGGAGTGTGTATGACCCATACACACTGTAACTCCACTCTACTTCTGTGTACTGTATTAACCTCTCTGCTTCTGTTATTTTACATGGAGCTGCAGATCGCAGATCTCTGCACAGACAACACCATTTTAACCCTCCAGAGAATCACTGCTGTGTTGAGTTATATGAA
>KN483405.1:2221-12435 GCA_000787095.1 Periophthalmodon schlosseri | reverse complement strand
CTCCGATAATGTTCTTGGCGCAGGAGGTCTTGAGGGCGTACGCCATGATGAGCAGCTCCATTATGGCCGTGTTTACGTCCCTGAAAAAGGATTTATTGTGAAAACCTCGTTGCGGCCTGTTGGACCTGCGTGTCGCCGTGTATCCTGGGGTCATCATCAGAGCAAACAAACGCCCTACTGCAGACGAAAAGCAAACGAAGGGGCTGAAAACACGATATTGGCTGAGGTCACTGGCTGAGGTGTTACGCAACTTGTTATGTCTTTTTTTATTCAAACATTGTGTCCTCGTTATAAAAAAATAAAAACAAAACAAGATCAGTATAATATTTGCCGGGCACCGATTGATATCACAGTGTAAAAGGTCAAAGGTCAGCGCCTCTCACCTCGGAATGGTCTGAATGATGAAAATGTCTTGGCCACGGACGGACTCTTTCACATCGACTCTGGTCTCTGCGTAGAAACACAGATAAATATAATATTAGGTCATCTCATAATCACAGACTGCGTAAAGACGTGGACTGAGTGAGTGTGACGTCACCCACAGCGTTCGGCTTCAGTCAAATGAAGCTAATCGCTAATCGGTTATAGCGGCGAATTTGGAGCTGAGTTTGTAATTTGGAATTCCGACCGCGAGTATCATAGCAACCAAAGAGCCAATCCGGAGCGAGGCTGTTGAAGGTAACGCCCCTTCCCGCTCGCACCGCTGGTTTTGCAGGGAGCGGGCGCTTAGCAACGCTGTCAATCAAACCTGTTGCTAACGCTAGCGGTGCGATTTCAGGGTAAGAAGGCGCCTGATTTGTCTGTTATTAATGTTCATATTTTTAGTTATGGACACGAGAGTGAAATAAAAACACCAGGATCACGTAGAGCGAGTTAATACGAACATTTAAGACCAAAATGACGAGTCTGACAGCAGCAGTTACACAGAGACGGACGACAGTTACGTAAAGTGAATTTATTTGGAACGCGACAGTTAGCAGTTTAGCTATGTCCATTTGTATTTACAGTCTATTCTCATAATCGTTGAACTTCTGAGGGATAAATACCAGCTCCATAACACATTTGGATCAGTTTGTCTTATTTTATTTTAGTTAAAAGGAAATAAACGCCGTGTTCAGTCTCTGCTCTGGTATCGGTCGATATCGGGGATCGGCGGATACCTGAAAGCTGTAGTATCGAAAACGGTATCGGAACTGAAAAAGCTGGATCGGTGCGTCTCTGATATTAGACCACAAATGTGACTTCATGCAAAAAAAACATGAGCCTACCTCTGTTTGCCTCTTGATACACAACCGACTTCCCCAGCTCCACACCCAACCGCCTGTGGACAACACCAAACGCACAAACACTGAACATCATTAAAGCAACACAGTGGAACTTTCTGCATGAGTCCATGGAAATACAAAATTACAAAAGACTTAAGTTTAAGTTTTATGTCATACGGTGGAATATATAGCTAAAGGAACAAGGTTTCCATGGAGACAAGAAGAGGTTTGTGGAGATGCTTTTGCCAAGTCAATTGTCATTTTTTTTGGCAGAGTTTTACGATAAATCAAATGCTCAGAGACAGATCTTGTTTGAAACCAAGTCATTAACAGAACTGATCTGAAAATAGTTTGGGTGCCTTTGTCCTGACACGCAGAGCAACAGCCTCACCCACTTTAATACACCACAACTCCGCAGGAATGTTATGAGTGAAGCGCTAAGAAAACAAAACAAAAAAAATAAATAAATGCCTCAATCTATCAATTTTGTGAAATATTAAGCTGAAAACCCTGTTTGCTATTTTTCGCTTCTGCAATTCCAAAACAAAGGCCTATTCGTACCTGTGCCAACAAAACAACCCCACATGACTCGCTATGACTGCACTGTAACACTGTGTGACGTCACGCGGGTCGGGACTTACTCCGTGATCTTCTTGGCCAGTTCAGCGCACGCGGGGCTGGAGTTGGCAGAAAACACGCGGTAGCCGCTCTTTGAAATATTCATTTTGGTGTAACCATAAGACAGTTTAGGAGAGTGAGAGACCAAAGACCTGTGACCCCCAAAACGTCTAATGGGCATGTTTTAACGATAACAGCACGAGAGGAAACGCTTTAGTGACAATTGTCCGAGTATAACCAACTGTAAAGTGTAAAATGAGTGAACTTATGTAAGGCTGAGTAAACAAAAACTTCCAAGGCGGTAGATCCGAAGCCTGCAGAAAGGAATCCCAGAGCTGTCCGGTAGAAAAAGCAGAAACGTTTTTCTTGAAATTCTGAAAATATCCACAATCACATCAGAGAACGGAAAAAAAAAGAACAAGACTAGCGTGTTTTCGACATCATCTCCAACGCTGAGTTTAGCGTCCCCGGTCCACGGGCGAGGCTTTGACACGGCGAGCACGTTCAAAATCAGACTCGAGAGAGGAAAAGTTTGATGGTTACGTTCGGATGCGCCAACTGTGAACTTTGAAGCGCAGAAACAGCAGAAGCAGCGCGGAGAGAGCAGCGACGAGACCACGCGCTCATTGGACGGAGGAGCAGGAAGCGCTGGCGTCAGAACAGCCAATCGGCGAAGACGTGACAGACGCCGATGGACCAATCAGCATCAAGAATAACATATTATTACTCCACACAAGTTTGGAAAGTCTGTTTTATTTACACTACTGTACAATACAAACAGGAATACACCAGTCGTTTCTGCGCATTTTTCATGTAGATTCTTACAAGTACAAAAGGAGAAATAGAAAATAAAAAATAAAAATAGATAACATCCAAATTTTGAAATTATTTAACTGAGCAGAACAGTGACGTCTACTCAGATTCCGGAAGTAAATTTTACATTAATTTTCCCCATAGACTTTTCGAAAAAAATGTTATATTAAAGAGTTCAGCGGAATCGCGGAGGCTAACAAGCTACGTGCTAACTAGCTACGTGCTAACTAGCTACGTGCTAACCGGCTACGTGCCTACTGGCTATATGCTAACTGGCTATGTGCTAACAGGCTATGTGCTAACAGGCTACGTGCTAATAAGCTACGTGCTAACTAGCTACGTGCCTACTGGCTACATGCTAACTGGCTACGTGCTAACTGGCTACGTGCTAACAGACTACGTGCTAACTGGCTACGTGCTAACTAAAGTCCATAACGCGGCTGTTTTAAGTCCAAAAAGGCCGTTTAAAATGCAAGATTCTGCGAAATGTTTTATATTTTATAAAGTTTCAGAAACAATTTTTAAATAAAACTATAGGTCTGATTATCCCTGAGCAAGGTTTTGAACTTTTAATATTATTTTTCTTCGGAAAGTCTATGAGAAAAATAAGTTCCGAAACCGCGGGGTGGGCCTCACTGTTGAGCTCCATAACGTTTATTCTCACGTGCAGAGGGGAAAGTAAACAAAACATTTACTCAAGTAGCCCGATGGTAGAGTACAGAAATACATTACTCAAGTAGAAGTAAAAGTACAGTGTCCAAAAACTACTCAGAGAAGTACTTTTATTACTAAGTTACACAACTAAATGTAACAGAGTATTACCCACTTTTTGAAATTACGTTAATTCTATGTTCAAGTCAAAGTCTATCATTTTATGTGTTGAGCATCGAGTGTTTTATTGTTTTAAAACGAGCCCTTGTACTGAGGAGTTGTAAAAATCATAATAACAAGATGGCCGCGCCTTCTGGTGCCACACCTCTCATGTGATCATAATAACACAGTCATTTATAGAGATTAAAGAGTTTATACAGTGACATCATTAATTAAAGGGCCAATATTACACTGTTTTCTGATCTATGTTATAATGTTTGCTCATCGCAAACAGACGTGGAGTTGTATTTTGTTTCATTCACACGTTTAACACACAAACCCTGCATGTTTAGACTGAGTTCGCAAACTGAAAACTCTCTGTTCCACCTTGTGATGTCATGTGGTAATACAGGAAGTGCTCCACTGTGATTTTAAACTCCATTCACCTTCACTAGGATCATTTGGATCGTTTCAGCCAACCTAGAATTGCCAATCTCTACTGAAACAAAAGGTAAAAGGAGCGGTTAACTTGAAAACTACCGCTTCATGACATCACAAGGTAGAACAGAGCGTTTTGAGCTTTGGGGACGTAGATAGACTAATAATAAAGAGTTACTCAAACGTGTGAATGAAAAAAAACACAGCTCCAGTTGTGTTTTTGAGGAGGAAACAGCATTAGAACATGACTTAAAGCTCAAACGAGTCAATCCTCTGTAATTTAGGAGCTTTAAAGATCCTGATCCAAAATGCAGCGTTGTTATTCAGATTTCGGTTACTTTTCTAAACTCAAAGGAATACACGAAGGTACTTCATGTAATTTAGGCTTCAAACTGCACAATATCGGTGAGAAAAATATAAAACTCTGCTCTTGTGGTGAGGCACGTGAGTTTTTTCCTTCTCTGATCAGTGATAAACGCAGAACAAACAGAGAAACAAACATAAAGCTGTTTTTAATCCTATGTCATGTTTTTACACTACAATGTAAATGAAACTCAGTGTAAAAATATTCCAAGTATTCAGAATGCAGTACTCTGATTGGACCATGTAACAGAATACGTTAGAAAATATATTTTAATGCAGGTATTCAGTATTCTGTAAGTAAATACATTTTCAAAGTATTTTCCCCATCTCTGTGTAAATGTACGTGGGTTCCTGTTGTTTAGCTTAACTGGTTTTCCACTTCAGTTTATTCGATTTTCATATTTTTAAAAGTCAGGTACGAACCATAGACTGTTTATATAAATGGACATAGCTAACGTGCTAGCCGCCGCGCTCCAAACAGGAAGTGATCATAACTGCTGCTGTCAGACTCGTCATTTTGGTCTTAAATGTTCGTATTAACCCGCTCTACATGATCCTGGGGTTTTTATTCCACTATTGTGTCTGTAAATCGAGATATGAACATTAACAACAGACAAATCAGGCGAATTCTTTCCCAGAGGTCGCTCCCGGTAGCGTTAGCAACAGGTTTGATTGACAGCGTCGCTAAGCGCTGTGGGTCTTTACACAGTCTGTGGTACAAACTAAATATTTAGCAGAGTTTTAGAGTTTTATATTTGTTGCTAAACTGTTTACGTGTGTTTCGAGTCTCACACCTTTGTCACTCGCTAACACAGTTCCAGAGCGTGTGATGTCGCCCGCAGCTGAGCGCCGCAGACTCGTATTAACTCTTGAGCACCTTCTCCTTGAGCAGATCCAGAATGACCTGCCTCTCCTGACTCTCCAGCTCAAATCTCCGCTCCCGTTCGCGCCTCTCAGCTCCCAGCCGCTCTCTCTCCAAAGCGATCTTACCTAAAAAGTAACGAGAGCAATGAGCCAAGTGCAAAGTCGCGGTCAAACGCGGCGCCTGCGGACACATACTCCTCTGAATCTCCAGCTCCTCCCGACGCAGGGCCAGCTCCTCCTCCCTCAGCCGCTGCTCGGCCTCGGAGCGTTTCTCCAAAAAACTGAGGATTTCCGAGTAGGTCTGGCAGCAGCACTGACACGGGCGCTTGGCGGTCGGGGCGGCGGCGAGCTCCGCCAGCTCCTCGTGCTCCTCCTCCGCTTCAGCTGCGAGACAGTGAGGAAAAGGTTTTTATTGTTAACGGCGACGGACTGACTCAATATTTCACCTGTTTGTTGCACTTTGATACGGAAATTTTTAATGCAAGAGCTCATGGTGGTCTATGGCTAAAAACTGAGCAAGAGAGAGGAGGAGAGAGGGAGAGAGAGGAGAGAGAGAGGAAAGGAGGAGAGAGGGAGTGAGAGAGAGAGGAGGTGAGAGGGCGTGAAAGAAAGGAGAGGCAGAGAGAGAGAGAGAGAGTGAGAGACAGGGAGGAGGAGAGAGAAAGAGGAGAGAGGGAGTGAGAGAAAGGGGACAGGAGCAGAGAGAATGAGGAGCCGAGGAGAGAGAGAGTGAGAGAAAGAGGAGAGGAGGAGAGAGAGTGAGAGATGGAGGAGGAGAGAGAATGCAGAGAGGAGGAGAGCAAAAAAGGAGAGAGAGAGAGAGAGAGAGGAGGAGAGAGAAAGAGGAGAGAGAGTGAGGGAGGTGAGAAAAAGAGAAGAGAGGGAGTAAGAGAAAGAGGAGAGCAGGAGAGAGGAAGAGGAGAGAGAGTGAGAGAGGAGGAGACAGAAAGTGGAGAGGAGAGGTGGCGAGGAGAGAGGGAGAGGAGGAGAGAGAAAGAGGAGAGAGAGAGAGGAGGAGAGAGTAAGTGGAGAGAGGGAGTGAGAGAGAGGAGAGAAAAAGAGAAGAGGAGGAGAGAGGAGAGGAGGAGAAGAACCAGGATTTCATGATTGGCTACGTCTAAACGTAAAAAATGAAACACATTTGAAGGACGTGTAAAACTGGATCGATCGGTGCCACTGCAGCACTTTAATAATAAACATTTATAATGAGCCTGCTCCTGTTTTAATGTGTTAAATGGAGCTGTGCCGTCATGTTCTGTTTTGTTCGTCAGATAATATGTAGTGATGGGTTTGATGTTTGTGAAATTGCTCCTGAGGGTGTGACCAGAGACGCCACAAGATCAACAGCTTTATCTGGAGACGTCTGCCAAATAAACTGAAACCACACTTCCTGTTGTTGTATCTATGTCAATACAAATGATCGAACATGAAGTGTGTTACCGGGCAGATTTGAGGGTTTAGTTCATTACAGAACAGGACACGCCCAGCTCCTGTTTCTTCTGGAGTTCTTGCTTTTGTATTAATAAGGTGAATTAGTCAGTTTTTTTTTTTTTAATTCAGTGGTGGAAGAAGAACTCGAGTTTGTTAAGCAAAAGTACAGATACAAGGGCAAAAAATACTCAAGTAAAAGTATCACATGAAAACATCTACTTAAGTAAAAGTATTTAAGTACCCGTTTAAAAATGTACTTTAAGAGTAAAAAGTAAAAGTATTTCGTGCAGATTTTGAGTCTTATAAAGCTTCAAATGTGGTGATTTTGATGAATTGATGTGCTGATTTTGATAAAAATTTGTGCGGAATTTTGTTCAACAGAAACTGAAAAATTGAATCAATCATTATTTTAGCAGTTTTTCTTTGTATATTTTTGTATTTTTCAAATTATGAACATGTTAAAAATAAACCCTCAGCCTTTTCAGACGATCTCAGACAATAATAAAAAAAATACTTTTACTTTTCAGTCCTGTTCAAAAATGCAGTGCAGTAGAAAGTACAGATACTGCTCTCAAATGTAGTGAAAAAAGTAAAAAGTATCCACTGTAAAATGTACTTCAGTAAAGTACAGATACCTAAATGTTTACTCGAGTACAGTACTTTACTACTCGGTTCCGTGTCTTACTCGCAGCCGTCGTGTGTGAGATCGGAGGCTTGTCCTGCTCCAGCAGCGTCAGCTCCTCAATCACTCTTTTGTTCAGCTCTTCATCCTAAAAGAATCAGAATCGCACAAGTAAACAACTCTCAGATGTTAAGATCTCAGAGAGAAAGGGATAGAGAGAGAGAGAGGGAGAGGAGAGGAGAGAGGGAGTGAGAGAGAGAGAGAGAGAGGGAGAGAGGGAGAGAGGGAGAGAGAGAGAGAGGGAGAGAAGGAGAGAAGGAGAGAGAGAGAGAGGAGGAGAGAGAGAAAGGGAGAGAGCTAGGAGGAGAGAGGGAGAGAGAGAGAGGAGAGGAGAGAGGGAGGGAGAGAGAGAGAGAGAGAGAGGGAGAGAAGGAGAGAAGGAGAGAGAGAGAGAGGAGGAGAGAGAGAAAGGGAGAGAGCTAGGAGGAGAGAGGGAGAGAGAGAGAGGAGAGGAGAGAGGGAGGGAGAGAGAGAGAGAGAGAGAGGGAGAGAAGGAGAGAAGGAGAGAGAGAGAGAGGAGGAGAGAGAGAAAGGGAGAGAGCTAGGAGGAGAGAGGGAGAGAGAGAGAGGAGAGGAGAGAGGGAGGGAGAGAGAGAGAGAGAGAGAGGGAGAGAAGGAGAGAAGGAGAGAGAGAGAGAGGAGGAGAGAGAGAAAGGGAGAGAGCTAGGAGGAGAGAGGGAGAGAGAGAGAGGAGAGGAGAGAGGGAGGGAGAGAGAGAGAGAGAGAGAGGGAGAGAAGGAGAGAAGGAGAGAGAGAGAGAGGAGGAGAGAGAGAAAGGGAGAGAGCTGAGAGAGAGAGAGAGAGAGAGAGGGAGGAGGAGAGACGGAGAGGAGGGAGAGGAGAGAGGGAGTGAGATGGAGAGGAAGAGAGAGAGAGGAGGAGACAGGAGGGAGAGGAGGAGAGAGAAAGTGGATCTAAAATATTAAGATCCACTGTGGGTCCGACACCTGCTCGTCTCCATGGAGATGTTTTTTTTTTTTTACCGAATAAACGAAACGCGGACAAGTTTAATGCCATACTGTGGAACATTCCAAAGACAAAGACACGTCATCCCCAAGGAGACAAGCGGAAACCAACCCCCACCAGAAAATACACCTCAGAGAAAGTTAAACATTTGAACAACACAGTAATAACACAGTAATAACACAGTAATAACACAGTAATAACACAGTAATAACACAGTAATAACACAGTAATAACACAGTAATAACACAGTAATAACACAGTAATAACACAGTAATAACACAGTAATAACACAGTAATAACACAGTAATAACACAGTAATAACACAGTAATAACACAGTAATAACACAGTAATAACACAGTAATAACACAGTAATAACACAGTAATAACACAGTAATAACACAGTAATAACACAGTAATAACACAGTAATAACACAGTAATAACACAGTAATAACACATTTATGAGACGAGTGAACAGTTTTACACAGAGCTGCATTATATTATAGAGAAATAAACAGGAGAGAGAATTACAAACAGCTGCATTTTTGTTCTTCTGCATCATTTATGTCCAGGTAGACACACACACACACACACACACACACACACACACACACACACACACACACACACACTGTAAGATGTGTGTTTTCTATTTTTCTCACTAATCCTGTGCAGTAACTGTAACAGAATATAGTTACTCTAAATGTGAATTCTGAACACGTATTTTTGGGACACGCGCCTTAATGATCATGTTTTCAGGCTGACGAAGTCGTTAAACGTGCAAATCATATTAAATTCAAAAACACACGTGCAGTTCTGCGAGCACACTTAGAAACAGAAACAGAAACAGAAACAGGACGTCCATAAACTCCATAAACAAAGATGGATTCATGAGATTTGTTCTGTTGTGCTCAGTGGTTATAAAAGTTTTTAATCACATCGTGGGTTTGTGTTTCAGGCGTCTTGTTTATTAAAAAGGTTTTTGAATGAAACTCTAAGAAACGGCTCCTCCTCAAAAGAAGGAACAGCGCGTGTCATGGTTTATTGAGACAGAACGGGAGACGCAGACGCAACGAGACAACAGAACAAAGTCTGGAACGGAGGGAAGGGAAGAAAGAAAAGTGAACCAAGAACATCTGAGGAAAACAACTGGATTTCTTCCTATGGGGCTACGGTAAAAGACGCCGTGTCTCGAACAAAGACACGGGACGTTATTACGCTACGGCGAACGTATATTTACCTGATATTTCACACCGTCCCCACTGACGACGGCCCCTCGCTCCGCCTCCAGCTCCAGAACCTCATGCAGCAGATCCTCTTTTTGGGCGTAGAGCCTCTCTGAGCCGAACCTGAGCACAGAGTCATCATTTTTTGAATCATTTTAAATTTGAAAAAGCGCATTTTAGATCATCAAATGTGTCGACATCAGTCTGGTTCATTTGTTCTGTTCCGTTTCACTGGAAAAACCTGCACATTATGATGTTTTAAATGTGTTTGGACTGAAGGAAACATCATGTACTGGACGTGGGGACATTTTATTGTATTTCACTGCTGATGTTCATCATCGTCATCTTTATTTTTTCAGACTTTTCTGTCTTAAGACAAGAAAGCAAAAGTACACAAAGTCTGAAAGGGAGTGGGCAGTAGCCTGAGGTCATGACGCCTCCCCTTTAATGCTACATATAAAGAGCTGCTACATTCACAAAATACCAGTATTAAAGAAAAGAAAAGAAAAAGAAAAAAAGCATAATTCATCATTCAGTGTCACCGTATGAATTTATAATTTTCTTTTTATACAAACTTTTAAAACGGCTCAAAGTTCTACAGTCTTTAATATCTTCACCTGTTCCAAATATTTACTCCAGTAACTGAAATGCAGTTTTACATTTGTTCTAACACTTGGTTTTTTGAACACGTCATTCCCTCGAAGATTATAAGCACTATCTCGGTTTTTAAACAGATCTT
>KN483404.1:0-16045 GCA_000787095.1 Periophthalmodon schlosseri | reverse complement strand
GCTTATCTTTGTGGCCACCCTCAGTTAGTCATTGAGAAAGTACCACTATATACTAAGGCCTATCTTCTTATAACCTTCTCGGAGACCTGATCTTTGACCAGTTTTACATATAAGGCTGTAACTGTTTATGCCTAGCCTTTTTTGATGTAATTTCAAGTAAGTTAAATAACCAAGGAAAAATGTTGTAAGACAGACCACATACGCAGAGAGATGTCAGCCAATATCAGCTACAGGCTGGCAATTAGATCCCCACCACTTTTGGAGCAGAACCCTTGGGCAAGACACTTCACCCACCTTTTCTGTGTGATTATGGCTGGGATGCCTATTGTATCTAGTATTTTTAAAACAGTGACTTTTGCTATATGTGCCTAGTATGATAGTCAGTACATTCCAGGGCCACACATTTAATTGAAATCAAAACACATAAACCCAAAAATGAACCTTTAGCTTATTTGGCTTTGCGTCAACATGAATTTAACAAAGCAGTCACTTTCCATTTTATTACTTAACAATTCCCCGCTTACCTTCTCCGGCAGCGCAAAAATGAGCGGCAGAAACAGTAGCGGAGTGATGACCAGGATCAGTTGCTTGTGAACGCACCACAGTTTCTTGGCCAGGCCCGACACCTCCATGATACCTCCAAAATGAAATTAGTGAAGCACAAAGGCTGCAATTGTTTAAGTACCATAATTATCTCCACCAACAACAGCATATCTCATTCTGCATAAAAAGTGCTAACTGCTGTAGTTTAGATCTGTACAAACATGTTCTGAAATGTGATTCGTGTATTAGTTTGTCAGTTCATATTTCAGTCTTTTTGTCAAATCTTCTGAACCCGTTTTAATGTGAACTTTGAACAACATCCTATTATTAAACCGTAAATTGCAAATCTAATCGCAATGCTTGTCAGAGAAATCACAATAGATGTTTTTCCTAAATCATGCAGTCCCAATACATTCATAATTTTCATATGTCACTGTAAATGGCAAGGCTTCACAGTTTGTATATTTCTCAAGAGACTAAATTTGTTGGGAATCAGGGTCATGCCAATTTAATAGATTCTTTCGACTAATGCAGTTTGACTATTGAATTGAGTGCGTATTTGAATAATGGTAATCAGAATCAGAATACATTTTATTGAAATAGGAACTTGCTTTGGCGTTATGGTACAACATTAAACAAAGAATAATAATATAAAATAAAAAATAAAGGTATGCACTTTGATATACAATACGAAATATATATATACAATATAATATGTAATCGCTGGCCTGTCATGTCAGTTGAGGCCAGAAGGTGGTGATGTGTTCACAGATTTCTGTCAGCGCTGAGGTAATATTTTTGTTCTTTTTTTGTATACACACTCAATTCATGGGGACTTGCCTTCCTTATGGGGACAGAAATCAGGTCCCCATGACATAAACTTTTTATTATTAGATAAACAAAATTCTTAAAAGTTCAGATATGGGTTAAGGTTAGGGTTTAGGTTTCGGTCTCCAGGAAAAGATAGGAAGTTAAGAAGTTAATAATTTGTCAGTTGATGTAATGTCCCCAAAAAGCATAGCAATGTTTATTTATTTATTTATTTGTAATTTTATGTAATGTATTTTGTAAAAGACATTGGTAGTTGATACATTGCTACATTAAGTATTCATAAGGTCAACTCTTTTGTTTACACCACATAGGGCCTATTCACTGTCAAGACACCATAGCCTACTACCAGCAAGGATGTGTCTCAAAGTTCTCTACTCTTAGTTAGTTTCTCTTCTGAGTAAACCGACATTGATGTATAAATGGCCTTTATATATCCTGAAAATGGGTCACTCTGGTTGTTGTGGTTTTCAAACAGTGTGGTAAGACCCCTGCTCTGATAAGGGAGTTTCCGTTGACCAAAAACTTTGCTTGACAAGTACCACACAATTCATTCATTTATTCAAACACTCTCCACACTACACTTCAGTAGCCTCAGACAGACTAATAAAAGTGAGACCACCAATACATTCATTTTAATACTTGATAACCTAGTCCCAGTCTTTGGAAAAGTCTGTATTAATTGCACAAATATAATCAGTGCAATGAGCCCCCAACAGTGATGAAATAAATATCATACAGTTAATTGCACTTTACAGTTTAGAACCTAACCTTAAGAGTGCATGTAACTATTCTGTTGAGGGGTGTGAGACCTGCTTGTCTCCATGAATATATTATTGCTTTGCCTGAAATGTTCCAGAGTTATATTTGTATTGAATACTTTAAAAACAACCATCCTTCCTGTGAGCGGGCTTGCCTCGCCACAGATCTGACTAGTAACTTGGCCTTTTCTCCATGGAGATTGATTGAAGTTTAACGGCATACTGTGGACCATTTGAGGCAAAGTGGTAACATTTCCATGAAGACAAGGATGTAGAGGAGTCTCCACCAGAAAAACATACATAGTGCACCTTTACGGACTGTATTTTTCACGATTTTTAATTGTCTTCACCATCTTCTCTTCCGCCTCAAGCAGATATGAAAAATCTGCACACAACAAAGACACAGAAACAAGAAGAGAAACAGTCACACGTTGTGCAGAAGTTACCAGATGACAATGCAGCAACAAAAAAGCACCTCTGTCCCGGCCTCTGTTTTGTAAATGCTGACTTTTCCACTAAAAGTAGTTTCATTTTAGCTCATAGCTTGGCTAAACATCAGGCTTCCTCAAAGAGATATAGGGCCATATACAACTGTAATTTTAGACCCTATTACATTTGAGCAGGTTTTACATGTAACTTGTAAAAAATAAAACATCTGCAGGAGAAATGTACTGTTCTGTACTGTTGATAAAGTTCCTTACCCTTGGACACAACAGCACAACAGCGCAACCCACTAATAGAGGGATTACTGCTACAGACTGGGCTACTGTTGTTGACATAATACTAAAACAGCACAGTTTACAGTTAATGAATGCATATTAAAGCTAAAGCACATAGCTTAGTATAAGAATAAGAAGTATAAGATCATTAGTAGTAATGTCATGTTACAGTAGATATGTTATGGAAAACTGACTATTATGAGTTTAAACCATGTTACATTTAGACTAATGTAACTAATGTCTAAATGTCCTATACAAGCCTGGTCTAAGGAGTGTAGAATAATGAAAATAGCAATGATTTTTGGACACCCATAGCCCAGTTTGACCACAGACGTCGGACGCGTAGTAATTTTTTTAGGTTTTTAGCCAAACTCAGATTTCAGCCTGCTGTAGCTTTAAAGCTACCATCTGTAAGTTTATTTGATTGAAGCTGGCACACTCAGACAGCAGTAACATAGTATCTAGTAGTGTTATGTGAGAATAGGACATGGCTGGGTCGGCCAGTCTTACTAGTGGTAACTTTAAGAACGAGGCTAAAAAGAGCACCACATTACCTAGTATGAATATGGTGAGTGCGTGAATAATTGGTGGGGGTCAGCCTCGCTTCAGTCACTCTGTCCCAGGGCAGCTGTGGCTACTAATGTAGACACAGCTACTAGCAGAGTCTTTGAGTGTCCAAAAAGTACTATATAAATCCAATGAATTATTATTATTAAATATTAATTTATTACCCAGATAATCATCATGGACAGGATGATTTTGGTCAGTCCCACGGCACTGTAACCAGCCAGGCTCCAGACAAGGGGCAGGTGAGGGGCATGTGTCACGTTTAAAAGTGTCCCCATTGTTTCCTCTTTCTGCACTGTGGTCAATGAGGCAGTCGTCACATCAGGCTCACATTCTGTTGAAAATACAATATAAAAATACTATTAAAGGCATCAGCCCACAGCGCCATCTAGAGTTAGTTTTGTTGGTATACTGAGACTTCAAACTACTGTATTTTTGTTTAGTTGTTCATTTACAAGTATAATTCACATGCATGTATATAGATTGTTATATTTCTGTTAATTGATTTACCTTGTTTTTTGTATCAATGTTAAATGGCTAACAATTGGTAAGCTTTTTTCAGCAGCTCTCTTTCTCATTAAAGGTACACTATGTGACTTTCTGGAGGTGGCATGCCATTTGCATTATTCCATGGAAATTGAAAGTTAAAACCATATTTTGGAACTTTCTCCATGGAGATAGATATGTGTTATGTCATACTGTGTAAGATTATAGCTAAAATAACAACATTTACATGGAAACAAGCAGGAGGCACAGTGCATAAAAAACTAAACAAAACATGTTTTTATTTTAGTCTATTTTCTGGCTAAAAACTTACATGCTGTGGCTTTAAGGATTGCCAAAGCAAGCCAGCTGCTGCGTGATGGAGTGTGAAATGTGGTGTCTTGCTCAAGAACACAATAACAACAGGAGATTTGAGCAAGATTTGAACTTTCATTCGGCCTATTTTGGGGACTAAAAAATGATAGAAAATTTGCAATATTCATTCATTCATTCTACACCAGGTGAAGTCTAGCCACTGCTGTTTTAATCTCTTTTTAATATCATTATTAAGTTTTGTATAGTTGGAAAACTTGGATCAGGATAAAAAGAGGAAAAAAGAAGCAACGGAAAAGATAATAAATAGATACTAAACAAAGAGAAAAAATCTTGGCTCACCAGGCACTGTTAGCACCACCTGAAGGTTGAGGTTCCGTTCCCCGGGGTTGGCTTTGACTGCACACTCATACCTCCCAGAGTCTGCAGGCCTTACTTTTGGGAGCAGCAGGCTGTAGTTCTGCTCGTCTAAGGTCACGTTTCGAGGAAAACCGTAAGGAAGGCGTTGCTTGTCTTCCAGGCCTATTCTGATGATGCCCTCTTTGTTATTCTGAATACACACATGCACAAAAAAACACATTAATAGGCCTATATATTAAACTTGTACAATATTTCCTCGATATTATACAGTGCCCCTTAAAGGTGCATTATGTAACTTTTCTGGTGGAGGGTCAGCCACCTGCTTGTCCCCATGGACATGTTTTGTCAGGAAAGTAGTTTGGTATTAAACGCCATTAGACGCCATGAAAAATGCATGTCTCATCATTTCTCATCATAAAATCACTTGTAACTGAATAAAATAAATGAAAATAGATGCACAAACCTTGTACCATGTGAGAGAAGAGTATTTGTTGGTCCTGAAGTCTACGTTACACGGCAGAGATGCATCTACACCACATGCGGCTACAATGTTGATCATCCCCTCTTGGGCTGAATATGGCACCAGGAGCTGAGGGCAAAACCAACATGTTACTATTCACTACTTCTGCTCAGTAGCCGTAGGGCTGCTGTTTAGATAATAGAGTAAATCTCCTCTGCAGTTAGTAGAAATCTTGTTGTACCTGTAGTTTAGACCTATGCAAATAAAATGCATGGGATTAATTTATCAGTTCATATTTCAGTCTTCTTTAAAATCTTTGTGGACCTTCGGGCCACTAGTCTTTTTTTTTAGTTATACTACACAATATTACATAAGGGGAAAAAAATCAGCACATTTAATTCATGGTCAAATGTATGGTCAACTAACAGCATGATTTATTTAGTTCTATATTCATACACACATATACATTCATACATTCAATACATAGCTCTTCTCAGTTATTTCAACATAAATGTAGATTGCCTTAAAACTTATAATAATAAGTGAGTAAATTATTATTATTATTATTATTATAAGTTTTACTCACTTCAAATACAAAGTTTTACTCACTTCAAATACCAAGGTTAGCAGCAGCAGCATGGTTTCAAATGCTGTGTCTCATTTTCTGTAAAACCTTTTATTTCACACAATTTCCTGAGAAGGAGGATATGAAAACCACATGGAACTGGAGATGTGTGACACCATGTGGCAGAAAGGCGAACTGAGCTCATCTAACTATAAGAGTTGTGTATATAATGGCAGTATGCTTTCATGTAATTTATGGCCCTGCTTTTTGTGCAGGTACAGTCTGAGAGTAAGAGATATGGGTGGCACAGTGGCGCAGTGGTTAGTGCTCCAGTCTAGCACAGGGCCTTTCTCTGTGGAGTTTGCATGTTCTCCTCGTGCTTCTGTAGGTTTCCCCTAGCACTAAAAACATGTACAATAGAAACCTCTCCTCTGAGGCCAGGACTCCCCTGGAAAAAAGATTCTTAATCTCAGCAGGACTATCCTGGTTAAAAAACGGTCAATACAATTAAATAAAAACTTATGGTGCACAATATACAATGTACAACTTATTTCTTTGCCAGAAATGCTCCTTAATATAGCATTAAACTTGTCTATCTCCATGGACAAGCAGATGAAGACATCAGACCAAGGCGCAGGTCAGATCTTTGGAGAGGCCACTCACTGTAAGAATGCATCTGAATGCATCTGGGATAAAAAAATTAAAAAAAAATCCGTAATTGAATAAATGCGAGATAGACAAGTTTAATGCCATACTGAACAATTCCAGGCAGAGTAATTACATCTCCATTTAGACAGGTGGCGGACCCACCACCAGAAAAGTTACATAGTGCACCTTTAAATTCACAGATTCAATTTCACCTTCTTTTTTTAAGGTTATATTTATTAGGAATGCAAATCATGCATATGAACAGTACAATTAAACATTTTAATGTTGATATTTTACATAGCAAAACCAAAACAAGACAAAATAAAACCCTTGCACACCCAACCCCCCTCTCTACATGGTGCAGTGCAATAGGTCAGATATAATACACACAACAAGAAAATTTACTGGGTAATCAAAGTCACTCCAAGTCCAATCTTGCCAAAATGTTTAAGAAAGGTGTCCATATTTGTTCGAAGTCACTTTGTTTCCCCCTTGTAGAGTAAAGATTTTATTGTGGAGTGCAGTAAAATATCCAATTTGTCCAGCTAGGAGGAGCAGACTTTGTACTTCTTAAAAATACACTTTTTGGCGGCAGTGCTAACTAATAGCACAAAATATCTTCTGGCAAGTGTTAATTTTAGTTGTGTACATCTCCCAAAATCCAAATTTTGGGCTCAGCATTTAAACAAAGTCCACAATTTCCCCTTCTTTTTAAATCCGAAATAATTCCAACTCATAAAACAAGCAGTCTAACTGAAATTGGGCTTGCCTCTCCAGAGATCTGACCAGTAACTTGGCCTGGTAGGATCACCAGCTTTTCCATGGAGACAAGCAGGTAACGGAGTCTCCACCAGAAAAACTAAATTTTTCATCAGGATTTTTAATATTTTTTTCCTCTGGTGAGGCCTCTATACCGTCTTCTCTTTTGCCTCGAGCAAATATGAAAAACCTGCACACAGCAGAGATACAGAAACAAGAGAAACAGTCACACGTCCTGTAGACGTTACAAAACGACAATGCAGCAACAAAACAGCACCTCTGCCGCCCACCTCTGTTCTGTAAGTGTTGACTTTTCCACTTAAAGTAGTTTCAATTTAGCTCAGTGTAGTGTATTGACTAAACATCAGGCTTCTTCAAAGAGACATAGGGCCATATACAACTGTAATTGTAGACCTTATTACAAATATTAGCCCAATAAATCTATCTCTAGCTTGGAACTTGGAATCGTTTTTGTACCATGCATGTTTTTTTTAATAAATGTGAATCAAAATCAATCAAAAAGTTGTGCAAAATAATAATAAATTAATAAATACATTTATTAATATAGAATAACATGTCACCCAATGAGTATATTAGCAAAAATTTGGCAAAAGAAAAATTGAATTCTGTCAGCTTGACAAAAGTTTTAACAAGTGAATATGTCTCGCTACTCATCTTACTGTAGTTAGCTCCTCCCTTCAGACAGATATTTAAAGCACTGTCAGAACTGAAGAAGCCACTTGGTTTGGCAAAATGTTTCCACTCAAAAAATACCTGACGGAATTCAATTTTCTTTTCCATTGGAACCTACCTGGACAACTGAGGGATTACACAGACACTCAGCAATTTGATAAAGATAGTATATTTACCCCTATAATCATCATGGACAGGATGATTTTGGTGAGTGCAATAGCACTGTACCCAACCAGGCTCCAGGTGAGGGGCAGGTGAGGGGGTTGCGTTACGTTTAAAAGTGTCCTCTCAGTTTCCCCTACCTGCACTGTGGTCACTGAAGTCGTAACATCAGGCTCACATTCTGTTGAAAATAATAAAAATAATATTAAAGAAATCAGCCCATAGCTCCATCTAGAATTAGTTTTGTTGGTATGTTGAGAATTGTGGTTGAGATAAGCATAAACAAATTAGGTAAAATCCTGAAGCCAAGCTCAGGATCTTGGGACGGATCCCCACTGCTCCTGCATTAAATGTTCCCGTATCAATGATTAACAAGCAAGTGAGATATTCTGGCATCTTATGAAGTAGTCAGACTGAAGTTTGCATGTATATTATATCTCCGTAATCTAGTACAGAAAGAAAGGTTGATTGAACAATTTCTTTTGTTTAATTTAATGAGATACAATATTTGTTTTTGTAATAAAATGATAATTTAGATTTTAAAACAGTTTTTGTCAAGCCAAAACTTAAGATATTTATAGGTGGTGACTCTGTCAATCAATGTATCATTTAATGTATAAAGAATTGTAGCTTGCAAATTATTATTATTTTTTTTTAATCATATACTTTTATTTGCATTCACTGGCAATGTAAGATTTATGAGGGGATTTTGGATTTCATTAAAATCTTGCAGCAGTTTTAAATGTGCCTGATCAGCAGAGACAGCATTTGCATAACAGCAATATCTGCATATAAATATATGAGGCGTTCACTTAAATTACTACCAATCAAATTAATAAATATAGTAAAAAGTAGTGGGCCCAAAATTGAGCCTTGGGATTCTCCTTTGCTTAAAGTAAAAAAATCTATTTAAACCCATCGGCTACTACTGCCTGAGTTCTGTTTGAAAGATCATTTTGGAACCAATTACATTGTCAAATCCAATATGCTTCAGACGCTTTAAAAGGATTTTATGATCTACTGAATAAAAAGCTTTAGTTAAATCAATAAACATAGCTACACAATCTTGTTTGTTATCAAGGACTGTGAAAATGTCATTTAAAAGGTTTGTGGTTGCAGTGACAGTCACTTTTCTGTCACCTTCTGTAGCCACAAGTGCCCTGAAGGCAGGCTGCCAATCTGTACCATTGGCAAACCAGAACCATCACCAATCACTCACATACACAAAATGCAGTCTATTATATTTTGGTGGGTGAAGTGTCTAATTACTGATGTCTTCTTATTTATCAGCTCAACTGAAGTTTGTAATTAAGTTGTGGTCACAATAACAAACAGTGAAGCACAATATATCGCTACAGAGATATCACTATAAAAGATAATATTGAAACTACCTTATGCCACTGACACAATAATAATAGAGCATTTTAAATAGACAGCATCATTAAAAGGCATGAGCTACAGCAAATAAATAGCAGAATGAAGCAATAATTACTTATTCAGCCCTCTACAGCTCAAATCATATTGAAATGAAATTAATTAAATTCATTGAAAATCTTCCAACTATTGAAAAGAAAATGTATATATGATAAATATTTTTCCATCTATCATTTATTGAACAATAAGGCTGACAGGCTTATCTTGGATACTTTTGAAAGGTGGCTCAGAATAAAAAGAAGATAGTAAACAAAGAGAGAAAACCTAGGCTCACCAGGCACTGTTAGCACCACCTGAAGGTTGAGGTTCTGTCCCCCGGGCTTGGCACTGACCGCACACTCATACCTCCCAGAGTCTGCAGGCGTCACTTTTGGGAGCAACAGGCTGTAGTTCTGCTCGTCTAAGGTCACGTTTCGAGGAAAACTGTAATAACGGCGTTTTTTGTCTTCCAGGCCTATTCTGATGATGCCCTCTTTGTTATGCTGAATACACACATGCACAAAACACATGAATAGACCTGTATACTCAACTTGTACAATATTTCCTCAATATTACACATCTATGCACCTTTAAAGCTACCATCTGTACTTAGATTGACTGACCCAGCCGTGTTGTATTCTCACATATCACCACTAGATGCTATCTACGGTACTGCTGTCTGATAGTGTGCCAGCTTTGGTCTGACAGAAGAAGACCAGAGAGCTCAGGTGAGCCTGAACAAAGGCTGGATGTGGGGTGAGGGGAGGGGGGAGGGAGAAGAGGTTTCACATCTGCCATCTGTTGGTAAAAAAAACAACCTTATAGATGGTAACTTTGAAGGTGCACAACTTTTCGGGTGGAGATGTGCCACCTGCTTGTCTCCATGGACATGTTATTGCTAACATATCTATCTCCATGAGAAAAACTGGTGATGTCATCAGCTCACAGTAAGAATAGATGTCTAAGGAATTTTTTTGCAATAAAAAAAACACTTATAATTTAATAAAATATATATAAATGCACAAACCTTGTACCATGTGAGATAAAAGTATTTGTTGGTCCTGAAATCTGCGTTACACGGCAGAGATGCATCTGTGCCACATTTAGCTTCAGTGTTGACCATCTGCTCTTGGGCTGAATATTGCACCAAGAACTGAGGGCAAAACCAACAGGTTAAATATTCACTTCCTCTGCTCATTGGCTGCACAATATATATCACATTCAAATGAATCTGAGTTGGAAAAGTTGTCAAATCGCAAAAGGGTGTAATTCATGTGTGAATGTCATCTGCAAGGAACATTTTTTTTTGTTAGAAATATCTTGTACATGTAGTTTAAACCTCTACAAATGTGCACTTTGAATCCTACTTTTTAAACACAAATCGCAAATCTAATCGCAAATGCAATACTGGCCACTGTGGCTAGTCTTTCTTGGATCGTTATAATACCCAAGAAAAAACTAAAATCTGATAGTTTGAGTCAATAATTCTGGTAACATATTAAGGTTAAGGTACACTTTATTGTCCCCATAGGGAAATTTATACTCTGAATTTGACCCATTCTTCAATGCAGCTGGGGCAAACTGGGTGCATGTTTTGGGTTGATGGGGGAAACCACAGTGCCTAGAACAAACCCACCCCAGCGCGGGGAGAAACATGCAAACTCTGCACAGAAAGCTCTGGGCGACCCAGGAATCAAACCCAGAACCTTCTTGTTATGAGACGTGAGTATCAGGCACCATGCTGTCCTAGGCCTATTGGTATAGTCAACTATTAAATGTACGAATAAAAAGAAATAATAATAATAATAATAATAAGTTTTACTCACTTCATATACAAAGGTCAGCAGCAGCAGCATGTTTCTGTTCTTGTATCTAATTTTCTGTTAAACCTTTCACTTCACTTCACTTTCACATGATTTCCTGAGATGGAGGATGTGAAAATCAACCACACAGGTACAAAATAGGAAACTGTGGAGATTGTGACATCTTGTGGCAGAAAGGAGAACTGCAAGTAACCCCTTTTATACATTCTATAATAGCGCACTGTTATCAGAAACATGACTCTAACACGTGGATGAGCTCACTGCTCCTTTATGCTGGTATGTCCTAAGAGCTGAATACATTTGATGGTGATTTGATAGTGAGTAGGCATGATTAAAGCTACACAATTATTTCTTTGCCTGGAATGTTTCTCAGTATGTCATTAAACTCCATGGACTAGCATGTGGCAACACCAGGTCAAGGAGGTAAAGGCCAGGTCTGTGGAGAGGTGACCTCGCTCACAGTAAGAAAGCATATTTTTCAAAGTCTTGTTTTAGGAATTAAAACATCTGTAGTTAAAGAAAAATGAAACTGCCTTCCAAGATTTCCATGGAGACAAGCAGGTGGCATACTCTTCACCAGAAAAGTTACATAGGGCACCTTTAAGTACAACAATGATTTGAGTATGACTTGTCTCTCTTCTTATGCTCTTTCCCCAGTCTGACACATATTAAGCACAGACTTACAGCTTGGTTCATCCTGTTGTGTTCATGACAGGGAACTCCCCATTGTCCCATAGAGTGTATATTTTCTGCTCTGGCTCGTGTTGACAAAGGAGCCTGATATGGATATTAATAGCAGACTGACTTTATGGAAAAGGAAAGACTAGTTTTTGGTTTTGGACTTTAAACAATACACGGTTGGCCACAACTGGATGAGTGGCTTCCAACAAAAACAAAACATCATACATCATTTCAAACATTAATCTTCATTTGAGAGATTTATTTGCTCATATAAGTATTTGTATGAATTTTATAAAATATTTCATAAATTTGTGTCCACAGACATGCAGTAAATTGTGTTAAAGATGCACTATGCAACTTTTCTTGCGGAGGGTTTGCCATCTGCTTATCTCTATGGAGATGTTATTGCTTTTCCTGGAATGTTCCACAGTATTGCAGTCTGATTCTCACCCAACAATGCATACTGTTGTTGCGCTCCTGGGCAAGACACTTTACACTGTTTTGGTGTTTGAATGAATGGTGACGTTAAAGGGCTTGTAAGTATTTGAGGAAAATTTGTATTGCCCCAGTACACATATATTGTATAAGGAGCCCGCTGTACTGTCTGCAACTAATTCTGAAGAGTTGTATTGTCTGATAATCAGGACGTGCGTGGTTAGAATGCTAGTAACGTGGTTAGAATGCTAGTAACACTCTGCTCTGGCCTTTGTAAAAACGGGCTTATAAACTCATTACGATGCTCGGAATGGATAAGGTAAGTGAGAAATAACTTTGGACTATTGCATTGTGTTTAAAATGAGTTCTGTTTTTCATGTTTTTAAGACTGTAAAAATCTGATACCGGGCCTTTAAGAAAAGAACGTGGAGACCAATGGAGATTAAAACATGTTACGCTCAGTGCCTAATTTGTAATTCAGACATTGCCGGAACAAAAAGTGGCTTTGGGACCGGTGTCCATACAAAGTCAAAACTTTACCGAAACGCACACGGTAGGTGAGTATGAGCACTCAGAGATGCCAAAATACAACGCAACTGACCATCTTAATCAATTTCAACAGGCCATTTTATTTGTCGGAGCGCGTCGTATATATATGTGTCGCACCGGGACGTTAATTCATTCTGTCCCAAGTCAGAGCAGCACCTGCCACGTTAACCACCCCGTCCGGATGCCCTCCCAGGCGCTCGCTCCCTGCACCAGAGCGCAGTCCTGCCCTTCCCTGGCCCGCGCTCTGTATCAGGTGAGTCTGACTAAAGATTAGTACAGCTCTGGCTTGGTGCAAAAGCTGCTCATTCACACAAGGCTGTTTACAACGCTATAACACTCTGACGGATGCCCTCCCATACGATCGCTCCCCAGCTCCGCATTAGAGCGCACCCCTCCCCTCGTGCTCTTCTTGTATCGGCTCAATCTGGCTCCGAGCTATAGTAATTGGAACCAAAAGTTGTGCAAAAGCTGCTCATTAGCCTAAAACCTGTGATTGGGCCTACCTGTACTTAGTCCTAATTCTGCGATGTCGGATTTCCTCACATCCTCTGTCGTCAAAGTGCATTTAATATCGTGAACAAACTAATCCCATTTTGCCGCTTTGGTTCGTTAAAAAAGTGAGTTGCCTGTGATTTAGATTCAGAACTCCCGCTGTGCACGGGGAGGCTCGGGAGCGGGTTGAACCACTCTCACAGAAGGGGACAGTGGCACGGGATTAGTGATGTGACGTTCGTGAACAAGTCGGCTCTTTTGGACGGTTCCTTAACGTAAACGATTAAAACCGGATCTTATTTAAAAATAAGTTTATTAAAATATAATTTATTAAAATAAATAAATAACCGAATTCGAATTTCTTTCCAGTTTTTATGCATGTGTAGACTGATTAACGCTGAACCAACACAAGAATCAGCACAGAAGCAGAGCAGGCGACACAAGTGAGCTTTGTGCAGAAACAAACATATTTGGCATCATACATAGTTCGTTTTTTTTAATTAGGCTATTATTATTGTAGAGCAATATTTTATTTAGATGTTCATAATTCCAAAGGGTAAACTCACTCCCACTCTCAGTCAACCATTTTAAACAGATCTGAGCCATGGTCAATTCTCTCTGTGATTAGTTTGTAGATCAAATGAGTTCTCACATTGACTTCTGTCATATAAATAAATAGTAAAAGAGCCAGTCTTTTGAATGGCTCTTTGAAGAGAAAGGATCCAAAAGATTCGGATCCCACAAAGGACCCAAAAGACCCATCACTACACGGGATCAAGCTGTAGGACAGCTCTGTGCTGTAAAAATATAAAAAGTAAAAAGAGGAGATGAGACGCTGGCTACGGCTCATGAAATTGTAGGCTTAATTCGTCTAAAACACAAATGTCTGTGTTTATATTATTCAAGACCTTAAACAAAAAGGTTTAACTCCAGTCTAGTTACCAGTTCGAATAAAATAGTTGGCAGAACGCACTCTGATAGTTGCCGGATCCTGTTCCGGCTGAAATTAAGCTCTGGTTGACTATCATTCATTTAGTCACTTTAACTCATGTTATGGACGCGCTCTTTTTTAGAGTGTAGTCTGTGTGAGAGTTTTACAGTACAGCTCTGGAGATTGTTGCAGCTGTGAGTCCTTAGATTTACGTCCAGGAAGAATATCTGTGTCAGGCAGCGACCGCAAACAAGACGCACGGCGGCCTGTGTATTCCTGTACACTTTTATTACCACTTTGTTTTGCTGTTGGTGCATTTTCAGTAAAGCTGCCCACAACATCCAGAAATGCCCATATAACAGAGTGTGTTTTTCCCCTGTAGGACAGTAGACCACAAAATAAAACGTTTTTTGCTTCTAACAATGTCATGTATGAGTTAAAAATGTTACGTGATAATGACACAGATGCAGCAGTCCATTTATGCTCAGATCACAACATTCTATTGGTATGTCTAGTGTTGAATTATGATTGAGGTTGAATAGATACATTAGACGACTTTGCACATTTTAATATGGTTGGATAAATACAGCGAGATCATGAGGCTTGTTACTGGCTATTCACATGCACATCAAAATCTGATTATGATCTGATTTCTGGGCATTTAAGATTATTTAAATGAAACCATTGAGTCTAATGTGAGTAATCAGAGGGCTCAAGATCAGAAAGAAATCCGTAGATTTAGCTGTTTTCATGTCATTTTAATATTCTTATAACTCAAAAAAACAAAACAAAACTCAGAAAGAAATCCGTAGATTTAGCTGTTTTCATGTCATTTTAATATTACCTAAAAAAAACAAAACAAAACAAAACAGATAATAATCTGATTTAGAGTGTGCATGTAACCACAGCCACTGTTAAAAATAATCAGTCAGCAGCTGTGTCATTATTGGAAAACCAACTTCGTTCCACAGGAAAAAAAAACTGATATGTTTATGCTTATACAATCACCGTCCACCTTGTCTTCAGAATATATTTGTATATTTGACTGGGGGGCCGTCTTGTCCATAATAGAATACTATAAGCAGCAGTATAAGCAGAAGTACACATAAAATATAGTTATCAATATTATACTTGATTTAGATTTTTCATTTTATGTTCAAAACATTTGTAATCCTCATGAAGTCATATAGTACAGTGAAAAATTTAAATTCACTCATTTAATTTCACCTTCTTTTAAAGATGCACTATATAATTTTTCTGGTGGGTGGTCCACCATCTGCTTGTCTCTGTGAAGATGTTATGGCCTTGCTTGGAATGTTCCACAGTAATGCATTACATTTTTTGTTTTAGAATTTGTTCATTTACAGCTGTTTTTTTTTTTTTTCTTGCTCAAAAATACCTTGTAAAACATGCATTCTAACTATTATCAGGGTTGCCTCTCCACATATCTGACTTGGCCTGGTGACCTGCTTTTTTGAATAGATATAAATATGTCTCATGTGGAACATTCCCAGCAAAGTAATGGTGTCTCCATGGAAACAAGCCGGTGGCAGACCCAAAAAGTATAGTGCACCTTTCAAATCTAAAATATTTCCAACTAAGTACCCCCCGCATAGTGCTCCCCGTGGTCCCTGTACCTCTGGTTGGGAAACACTGCTCTACATGTGGTGATGGAGGGGGCTATTGCACGCCACAGCAAATCCCAGAGGTTGTTAGCGTGGCCAGCTGCCTCCCCTGGACTACATGTTTCTGTCAGCGAGCTTGTTCACAGCGCACTCTTTAGCCCTGATTGAGGAAATCCTCTGACTGTGTGCTCGGTTTGCTGAAATATAATGTCACA
>KN483403.1:0-41834 GCA_000787095.1 Periophthalmodon schlosseri | reverse complement strand
ACCCGGGAAATTGGCAGATTAAAAATGCAGGAAAACCAGTTCTGGCTCTGTTCACACATAACAAAAATGCTGATCATTCCCGGGTCAGGCTGCATGTGTGAATGGGGCTTTATATATCCGATTCTGTTTTAAAATTTCAATATTTATGGAAGAAATGCCTTTGCCTTTCAATGGAAACCAACTTTAGCTGGTGATGCTAACTCAATGAGCTTTTTTCAGTTTCAGTATTTGCTGGACTGTATCTCACACTTGCCCATTTCTGTCAATTTTATATTTATACCTAAACAAAAATTCTTTAAAAAGTCTAAAATTATGAGATATAACTTCATGAAACAGTGAAACAAAATATTTCAAAACCATTTCAGTGCAGAGGAGTCCAGTGAAGGAGGTTGACACAGTAACTTCCCCAGGACTCGTTTAAAACTGTACAAAAGAAATACTTAAATAAACCAGAGTGCATCAGACCAAACACAATTCAACAACGATAAAACCATATTTCACTTTAAATACAGTACATGAGTTAAATAAAGCATCTGTTTCTGAAGAGGTCATTCATAAATAAATACTCATACATATTTAAAGGTGAGGTCAGCTCCCAGAGTCGGCCCCGGTCATTTTAAAACGTCTGCCAAACTGTGGAGAAGGAAGTGAGAGCGGAAAAGTACACAAATAAGATAGAAGACAATGTAAAGAATCGGACTGACAAAAAAACAAAACAAAAATGGAGTAACTTTACAATGGAGCTCAGCAGTGACAGCGCCCCCCTGATTCTGGAAGTTCCTTTCCCATTCATTTTTCCCACAGACTTTCAAAAAAAAAATCTTATTAAAAGTTTGAAACCTCGGGAATAATCAGCTACGTGGAACTAATGACAACAAGACCTATACTTTAATTTAAAATCTGTTTCTGAAACTTCATAAAACGTTAAGTTATTTAAAGATTTAGCTGAATCTTGTGTTTTAAATGTGCTTTTTTTTCGAAAAGTCTATTGGAAAAATAAATGGAAAATGTACTTCCGGAACCAGAGCGGACTTGGAAGTGGGTGGGACTGTTACGCTCCAGTCTGACCTGCTTCATACTGTGATACTTTTGGCAGTAAAGAGGAGTGGACTGGACAATTATGTAACTTTTTTTTGTATCTTTTAATGCTAAAATGTTGTTCTTCATAAAACTTCACTTCACTTGGGTTTTGTTTCATTCATATATTTGACTTTATTAAAAGGTCAGTACCTGATTTTTCCTCTTGTATTTGAGCAAAATGTGTCCCTCTCCAGTACAGATATTGTATGAGCAGCTCTTAAGGTCAAAATAAGTCTGCTGCGTGCTGTCTGCAACTAAACATAAAGCATTATAATGTCCGATAATCAGGAAGTGTTCATTAGCAAGCTAGTTATTAGCTTTACCATCGTGGCAAAACATCCACTCTGTTCTCTGAGAGTTGTGAAAAACTCTTATAAACTCATCATGGTGAATAATTAGGATGCTCTGAATACATAAGGTGAGAGAGGAATGACTTTGGACCACTGCAAACTGTTTAAAGTGAACTGTTTTTCATGTTTCACAGTAAAAATCAGGTACAGCGCTTTTAAATAGGTCTAGTGGTGGTTTAAACACTTGAATAAAACTTTTGAATATGGATTTACCTTTACTTTAAACATAATTTACTTGTTTAAAATATTCTTCTTCTGACACTGGCAAACTTTTGTATTATAATATGGAATACAGATTTGAACATAGAAGTAAATCATTTCAAAAGTTATGTTTTAGAAACACAAAATAATGTTTACACTTCCCACTCCAGTTTACTGCGACATTAACCATTAACATTAAAAAAAAACAACAGAAATACCCAAAACATTTGAGTCCAAAACGGCACAAACGCGTCAGATACTTGTATGTAAACATCCCAGTGTCGTTTTATGAAACCGAAGTGATGAAGAAGAATGGAGCTGTGTGTTTTGGCCAGAGGTGGGAAGATCAGCCAAAGTATGTAAGTAAAAGTATAAAAGTTTAATATTTAAGTCATAGAAGAAAACTTAAAATTTAAAAACAGATAAAAAAAATTGTACAAGAAATTGAACCTCAAAATCATAGGTGAGCTTTTGTCATTTATAGACTTACTGAGATAGGAAGAGAAACCCAAAGTCATTCAAGTGATTAAAAATAAATAAATAAATACATAAATAACTACGTACAATTACTCAAGTAAAAGTAAAAAGTACAGATTATTACACTATTCTCTGATCTCTGATCTAATGTTGTTTCCTCATCACAAACAGACCTGGAGTTGTATTTTGTTTCACTCAAACATGTTTAACACACAAACCCTGCATATTAAGGCTGAGTTCTACTCTCAAACAGAAAATACTCTGTTCCACCTTGTGATGTCATCAAGTGGTAATACAGGAAGTCCACTGTGTTTTTAAACTCCACACACCTTTCATTAAAATCATTTCGATCATTTCAGCTCTGGAATTGCCAGTGTCTACTAAACCAAAAGTAAAACGTAGCTGGTAACTTCCAATTCAAGACATCACAAGGTGGAACAGAACGTTTTGGGCTTTGGAGATGTAGACAGACTAATAATACAGGGTTACTCAAACATGTGTGAATGAAACAAAGCACAACTCCAGGTATGTTTTTGAGGAGGTAACAACATTAGAACATGACTTAAAGCTCACAAGAGTCACTTTTGTGTAATATAGGACCTTTCAGTACAATTTCTTCAAAACATTACTCAAGTGAATTTAATGTAATCCTACCCACCTCTTTTTATGATACCAAGAATGAATAAAGATCATGTGAAGCGCCAATGGTGAAAAATCCTAACCACAAAATTAAATAAAAATAACTGTTTCACTGTATTCCTTTTAGCATTCCCATGTGATTTCATGTAAAGTTGGAACCTGCTCAAACCAAGTCCAAAAAACAACTCATTCTCAACTCAACTCATTTTCGAAGAACCCACGCCATTCTACAAACATATCTCTTCACTTTGCATTCATTCAAGAGTGTTCCTCCAAATTCAAAACCAAAAAGTCTCTAAAAACATGTCCTTCAAATACTAAGAAAGTTCGCTCATGGCCAAACCCATTTTTCCTGCTTCGAATTCTTGCATTTTTGTCCATCAGATATTCAAATCTTTCTTGCAGCATGCCAGTTTCGTCCAGTGCATTTTAAGTCTTTCAAATACTCAAAAGTGAACACCCAAGCTTACATTTTAGCCCATTGCCGATCTGAAATGGCGAAGTAAGTTCACTTACTCTCGTTTACGTTCCAAAACCCAAGAAAACACGATCCAACCTGCAAGTCCATTTTGTTGTTTTGCATTCACCTTGGAAGAGATAGACCATTGCTTTACCGCCAATGGACAAGAGAAGGGACAGCAGTTTTGAAACCCAACTTAACGGAATGAGATCTGCGATATTATTGGAAGGACACGCCTACTCCAAGTTACCACCATTTTGTAAAAGCGCATAGGTTTACTGCAAGTAGTACTCACGATTTTAGTCCAGCTAAACCCAACCAAATTCAAAACAATTACTTGATCAGTTTGAAGTATTGGAAACTTGGAAAATTGGAGATCTTCTCAAAATGGCGTCTTCACTTTCAAAACTAATTTTCTTCAGTGTTGCAGCCGTAGCGCATCACCTGCTCACCAAATATTAGAAAGAACTTGTCTTTTAAACTCACTCTTACTAGAATGTGATAGATCTTCCATTGCGTTCTTCAAAACCTGGTGTCTGGTCTCCAATTAAGTGTGTGAACATCTAAGCTTAAATGTTAGACCATCGGAGATCTTACATGGCGTAGTAGGTTCACGTTGGCGGTTGCGGTACCCTTCCATTGCGTTCTTCAAATCTTCGTAGTCGTCAACTGTTGCAGACTTCGTTCATTCACTTTTACCATTATTTCTAAGTTTCTCTCTATGTCCACATATTCGCCATTCAAAATCCTCCAAAATCCATTCAAATTTGTTGCAGTTTTAAATACTAATTTTGGGACAGCGTTACCTTAATTGCCCAAGGGCAAAAGTGCAGGCAGAGATGACATCACTCCACTGCAGGCCCCCTTAGCAACCATCAATCAAGCCAACTCCAAAATTGGGTTATTTCGTACACAAAGGAGTTAGGAGCCCAGAGGAAGGCATTAGGAGACAAGTTTAGGAGCTTAGCGAGGAGTCTTGTTCCCTCCCTCCCTCTCTCCCTCCTCTCCTCTGACTGGACGAGAGCGCGGTCCAAATATGGTGACAGGAAGCAGGAAGTGTAGGTTAGACTTGCACGCCTCGCCCGTGCATTTGAATGACCTGGGCTCTCAGTGTCTGTATCGCGGTGAGGATGAGTTTCTGATGCTCCAACGAGGTGATGCCGAGACTCATGACGTCCCTGTGAACAGAAGGAATTTAAGTTAGTACTATTATAAATGATTGGAGATAGGGCCAGGTAAAGTGCACTGCGTAACTTTTCTCATAGAGGGAACCTGCGTGTCCACCATAGATGTAGAAGTGGACTAGGGAATAAAGGGAGTGTGATGTCACCCACAGTGTTCAGCTCCAGTCAAATGAAGCTCATCGAGGTTAGAGCAGTTATAGGGGCCAATTTGGAGCCCGGAATTCCATATTTGTAATTCCGACCGCAAGTATCATAGCAACCAAAGAGCCAATCTGGAGCGAACCTGTTGAAGGTAATGCCCCTTCCCGCCTGCACCGCTGGTTTGGGAGGAGGGCGAGCGCTTTCAACGCTCAACGCTGTCAATCAAACCTGTTGCTAACACTAGCAGGAGCAAACTCGGGGAAAGAAGACAGCTGATTTGTCTCTTATTAATGTTCATATCTTGAGTTACAGACACAATAGCGAAATAAAAACCTGAGGATCATGTAGAGCGGGTTAATACGAACATTTTAAGACGAAAATGATGAGTCTGACAACAGCAGTTACAGAGAGAGGGGCGACAGACAGAAAGAGAATTGGAGCCAGAGTCGATGGAGCCGGAAGTGCGCCCATGATCACTTCCTATCTGGAACGCGGTGGCTAGCAGGTTAGCTACGTTCATTTATATATACAGTCTATGGTGTCTACATGGTGATGTGGAACATTCCAGGGAATACCTGGAGTGTTCCACCGCAGTATGGCATTACAGCTATCAGTTCATTCAGTTTTTGCACCATATTTGAACCTCACCCAAGACGTTTATAGGCATATTTTTGAATTTTTAGTGGATTAAAAAAACATAATCTGATTAGAAATACTGAGTTCTTAATTTCAGTCAATGTCACCCATTGGCAGTGATGGAAGAATACTTTGAAAAATGTGTTTAGTTACAGAATACTGAATACTGCATTAAAATGTATTTTGTAATTCTGTTACATGGACCAATCAGAATACTGTATTCTGAATACTTAAAATACTTTCACATTGAGTTGCATTATGTTATAGTAAAAAAACAACAACATAACATATCATTATAAACAGCTCTATTTTTGTTGCTCTGTTTGTTATGTAGTGATTTATGTCTAATTAGAGACAAACACACACACACACACACACGCACACACACACACACACACACACTGTAAGAGCTGTGTTTATATTTTTCTCACTGATACTGTGCAGTTCAAATCTAAAATTAAGATGAAGTACCTTCATGTATTCCTTTTAATTTAGGAAAGTAATTGTAATCTGAATCCCACCAAATGAGGTGACAGAACCTTTTCTGTGGCAGCGTCCAGACTATGGAACAGCGCCCTCTGCCTGTCAGATCCTCTCAGTCTTTAACGCAGTTAGACTGACTAGACTGAAGACTCACCTCTTCTCCCTGGCATTTAACACTAGACAGGATATACAGGTGTTTTAGTTTTTATTGTTCTTTGCCTATGTGTTGTATTTTCTGTATAACTGTTTTGTTGACTTTTGTGGTAAATACTTTAGGCAGCTTAAGTTGTATTTTAAATGTGCTATATAAATAAAATTGAAATGCATTGAAAAAGTAACTGTACCAGAATACAGATCCCAACACTGCCCATAGGTAAAAACTTAGATTTGAATCATTTTAACTGAGCCGTTAAAACAGCTGGAGTTGTGTTTTGTTTAATTCACACACGTTGGTTTCATCCTGCCTCTCTCTTTCAGATCTCAAAACTCTCAAAATGAAGAAAGTTAAAATAAATTGATGCCTGAAGCTATTTGATCCTTGGACACCTTCACAAAAACTGAAAAAAATTTAGATTAAATACCTGAGTTTAAAGGTGCACTCTGTAACTTCTGCTTGTCTCCATGGAGATGTTAGTACTTTGCCTTGAATGTTCCACAGAATGGCATTGAACTTTGAGCTCAAATTTTAGTTTCTAGTTTATTTATTGAATGAGACGGAGACAGTGCACGATACACATTAACCTTAAAGGCCCTATATTACATCATAAAAGTTTTGATTTATAGACTTAAAAACAGCAGGAGACTTTTACCTATGAGATAACAAAACTGGAAATTTCAAAATCACATGTTTTTATAGGGCTTAGAGAGAGCGGACTTACTAAACAGTATTCAAACATGAATGAAGTAAAATACAACTCCACGTATGTTTTTGATGAGGGAATAATGCTAAAATGTGATTAAAAGCTCCAAAAAGTCTTTCATAATGTCTGCTCTTTACAGTTATAGTTTGGTTTTGCATATTATTCTATATTAGTTTTTATTTCTCGTGGATTTCATTAAAAGATTGTAGACTCAGAAATGATTAAAAATGGAGCCAATATAACTTCACAAAGTCAATATATTCTGTCAGTGAGTTTCCATTTATTCACACCGTTATCAATTCAATTATCGCCTCCTCCTCTCGCGCTCTCGCCTCCTCTCAGCTCAACTTTTATTTTCTGAAACAGGAAACAGGACTGACACTGATAAGGCACTACGCAACTAAAACACAATCAACATTAGAAGGTGCGTTCACACTGGTCCTGGTTTTGTTCTGACTTGGTTTGGTCCTGTTCTAGCGCTGGTTTAGTCTTGGTTTAGTCCTGGTTTAGTGCTGGTTTAGTCTTGGTTTAGTTCTGGTTTAGGGTTTAGTCCCATGTTTGATGTGGTGTGAACGCAGCCATAGACTCACTGACCTGACCCTTAAAAATGACATCACAAAAGTCTGAGCATCAGCTTCATGTTTATAGCCGCCATTTTGAAGACTTTTCACCATTCAGCAGACAGAATATTTTGTATGGTATTGCCAATTGCTATAGCAACAGTGTTAATTTTAAATTCTGAAACTCATGGAAAGGTCCCTGAAATTGAATTGATTTAAGTGTGAGGCAAAATTCTACTCAACATCTAACTCGAACCGAGCAAGACTCCCGCTCAAACCAAGTTCTGCTGTTGTGTCCTTAGGCAAGACACCCACCTGCCTAGTATGAATGTGGTGTGTTTAAATAACTATACAATGAAACCCAAGGCCTATCAATCTACTACTACTACTACTACTACTACTACTACTACTACTACTACTACTACTACTTCTACTACTACTTCATAATACTTACTGCACAGTCATCCGTGCCACAGACTCTAAGTAGCAGTAGCCGGCTGCAGTGAAGTTATCCTTATATCGTCCCATGTCCACTGCGTCCAGCCACTCGCCGACTGAGCTGAAGCCGGGGAACGTGGGTAGGGGGCGCTCTGCTATCGTGATGGACGAGCTCAGCGTCCTGCAGAACAGACATGAATATATTGACAGTTTACTAGAAGAATGAATGTTTTTATTACTTGGGTAACACGTTTTTTGTTGTTTCAAAGTACAGGCCTCTACACGTCTCTTGACATTGCTCTAAACACTTCAGGCTGCAGTGGTAAATAAAATGAGAGTGAACACATAAATAATGCAATACACACCTTTGACAAAACATATTATATTGTTTTTGTGATATTCAGTTTTTAAAGTACAAGAAGTAGACCACCATTTTGTTTGTAGACGGGAATATTGACCTAAAACATCTTAATAATTGAAACAGGGTCATTGACTTCCTGTCCATCACTGCAGAACTGATGAGCCTTCATAGTGACATTTCAACGTAGCAAGAAACACATTTTCATTTACCAGTTTTTTATTATAGAAAAATGGCTACTGAACATTTTGAACCCTACACTGATGACCCAAAATAAAATTTTTTGGATAGGGTGGAGATAGGGGGTAGGTGAAAACTGATATTTTCTGAGCACTCAAGTCTCAAAGACAGGAGAATACAGGATGACTCAAACATGCAGGAAGTCTGAGTAATCTAATGATGAGGAACAACATGGTTAAAAGCTCAAAAAGTAGATTTTGCATAATATGTTCTCTTTAAAAACTTAATTGGTGTCAGGCATCCTAATCACTTACCAAATAGTAATGCAAATGCTCTCTATACTCCAAAAAATTATAAATTTAACTGTTTTGGAGATTAGATACAGATACATTGATGGAAAGGAAAAATAATTTGGGCCCTAAGACAGATCCTTGAGGAAACCCAGCAGATCACCATATATTTTTTTTTTTGACAAAATAAGTTGTAGTCAATTGTATCAACATATTTTTTTATGTCTAAACTAAGAAAATAAACTAAAGAAAAGTCATTATTGGCCTAAGACATCTTTATAACCCTCTCACCTGCGTGAATTAAAGTAATGCACTAAAACTATAGCTAAGTCATTATTGGCCGATCTCTGTGGTCTCTAAGTTTTTTTGGAGATTAGATACAAGTCATTGATAGAAAGGAGGAATAATTTCAGCCCTAAGACAGATCCTTGAGGATCCCCAACAGTTCAACATATATATATTTTTTTGACAAAATAAGTTGTAGTCAGTTGTGTAAACATATTTTTTAGGTTTAAAGTAAAGATAAGTCATTATTGGCCAAAGATTCCTAAGACACCTTTGTAACCTTCTCACCTGCGTGCGAGCGTGGAGGAGCCGATGCCGTCTGGAGAGCGTATACTTTTACTGAGAGCTGAGTGGATCTGACTAAAACTAGGCCTTTCTGTGCGCTCCTTCTGCCAACAGTCCAACATGAGCTGGTGCAGGTGGGGGGGGCAGTTCACAGGAGCAGGGAGCCGGAAGCCATCCTCTATCGCCTTTATCACCTACAAAAACAAAGAGGGTTAATATAATGTTATGTAGAGCTGCAAGGTTCTGAAAAAAAATCTGACAGATATATTGTGATTTATGTTTAAAAAGTAGGATTCTGTTCAGCGTAGGATTGTCAAAAGTATCAAAAATCAGATACTAATCGATCTAGTATTGAACTAGTATCAAAATCAATACTCATTTGAGCAGGTATCGATACTAAAAAAGTCCCATTTAGAGGACAGAAATGAATCTTTCCGGAATAGCTTTAGAATGATCTTGAGCTGTATCTTTCACAAGTATAAGACACATAGACTAGTACACGCCCATGGACCACTGTGGAACCTATGGACGACTGTCTTTCACAAGTATAAGACACATAGACTAGTACACGCCCATGGACCACTGTGGAACCTACTGGACGACTGAGGGATTACACAGATATAAGGCCACATGGGAATAGAAAAGAAAGTACTACCATTTAATGTGAAAAATCACAGTATATTGTCTAAAGAAAGACTGTTTTTATTATCATCGTAGTATCAAGATCGGTATTGAGTTTGTTCCTTAGTATCGAAATTGAGTTTGAAATTTTTGTACTGTGACAAAACTAGTTGAGAGTACACAGTGTAACTCCAGGACTATTAACATTTGAGAGAAGACTGAAATATGAATTAAAGTTAAGGTTAAGCATTTGACCCATCCTTCAGTGCTGCTGGGTCAAACTGGGTCAGGAGCAGTGGGACCCATCTCCAGATCTTTAGCTAGTTTGGTCAGGACTATCTTAGCTGGAGGATTGGACCATCCTTCAGTGACCCATCAGGAGCAGTTTTTTTGTATGGAGAAAAATGCACAATGCTCAGCTAAACACAGAAGCTTTGCTAACTACATCAGTTTCAGCTCGGCCTGCCTTCACTCAGGCCCTGTACAGAACTCAATCTCCTAAAAGCTACGCGCAAAATCGGATTATCACAAAAAACATACAACCACGGCGCCATTTTATAAAACACTTGTTCTCGTCTCTCCTCCCTCTTTGCCGCTACTCTCTCTCTTTTTTCCTTCTTTCTCTCCTCTCGCTTTATTACCTGTCCCTCTCTATCCCATCTCTCTTCTCTCAAACTCCCCTCTCTTCTTTGTTCTTTCTCTCTTACCTCATCCTCTCTCTCACTGGTACTACTACTATTGCTACTACTATTGCTACTACTACTACTACTACTACTACTACTACTACTACTACTACTGCTACTGCTACTGCTACTGCTACTACTACTACTAGTAAAAAGGCAATCCAGCAAACTTCTGGAGGACAGTCAGATCCTTCTCAGAACCTAGTATTCATACATTACAAACTGATATTTTATTAGCTTCAGCTGTTGTAAATTCTAAGGAGGAAATGTGATACTTTTAAAAGACATATCTCTGCATGTGACGTTTTGGATAATAATGGTGATCCTTCTGATCTCGATTATGTTGAATCTGAACCTCGGGCAGCTACATTTTCTCTTTAAGACCTTTCACTTACATGGAGGTCTTAAATGTTCTCCGCTCCATAGACCCAAAGAAGTCCACGGGAGCTGATGACCTTGATCCAAAACTTCTATTACCAGCTGCCCCATATTTAATTCAACCTCTTTTACATATTTTTAATGTATCAATTCAAATGGCAGTTATACCAGAATAATGGAAAACGGCACGTTTCGTCTTGACATAGGGGGACAACTAAAAATGTAAATTATTTCGGGCCAATATCTAAATGACCTTGTCCTGCAAAAGTTTTAGAAAAGTTAGGTTCAAATGTAGTTACAGTTTATTCAAAACAATGCTCCATTTAGAATCTTATCAATCGACTTTGAGAAAAGGGCAAGTCCTGTCACTGCAACTACAAAAGTTTTAAATGACATTTTCACAGCCGTTGATATAAACAAGATTGTGTAGCTCTGTTTATGGATTTGACTAAAGCTTTTGATTCAGTGGATCATGGAGTCCTCTTGAAGCGTCTGAAGCAGATTAGATTTGACTATGCTACACCTGATTGGTTCCAAAATTAACTTTCAAACAAAACCCAGACAGCAATAGCCGATGGGTTTAAATACAATTTTTAACTTAAAGCAAAGGAGTGCCCCAAGGCCCAATTTTGGGCCCGCTACTTTTTACTATATTCGTTAATTCCATTGGTTGCAATTTAAGAGAAAACTCATACATTTTTGGGCCCGCTACTTTTTACTATATTCGTTAATTCCATTGGTTGCAATTTAAGAGAAAACCTCATACATTTATATGCAGATGATGCTGTTGTGTATGTGCTCCCTCTGCTGATCAGGCGATTTTAAAACTGCAGCAAGATTTTCATGAAATCCAAAATTCCCTCAAAAATCTTAAATTATATTTGAATGCAAATAAAGTATATGAGAGGAAAATGACTAACTGTTACATAAGTTTGAGATATGTATTTTAAAGGATAAGAAACAGTTTCAGTCTGAGAGAAGAACTCAGCCAAATCATGCAGGAGTTTTGTGTTAAACGTGTGAATGAAACAAAACACCACTCTGGGTCTGTTTGTGATGAGGAAACAACATTATAACATAGGTCAGAAAATAACGCAATATGGGGCCTTAACTCCAGATGAAGACAGTGAAAAATCGTGCTTAAAGTGGGGGTTATTCACACGCAGGGCTGTGTAGCTCATGCATATTCATCTGGACACAGAGCAGAGACATGTTTGTAATAAATGAACTTTTAACATGCTCTTGGTTTCTCAAAATGGTTGATTATGTCAGGACAGAGGAGAGCAGAGGGGCCTGGCTTTGAGAGGAAAGAGCAGAGACGTGATTAGGGGTAATTACTTTAAAATATCACAGTATAATGAGACCTGGAGATGGGTTTAAGCTACATTTAGAGAAAAGGTGTAAGTTATTAATGCTTTTTGATGTGAGTTCAAATTAAGGACGCCGGCCATTTGAGATTAGACCAGATAAAAGGAAGTAAGAGAGTTTTTCTTTGAGCGGTTGAAGACTCTAGCTACTGCCTTGTTCGAATGCACTATTACATATGTCTATATCTTAGCTTTACATTTGCTCATTGTAAGTCATAATATTGTTTTAAAATGGCTTAATAATAAAAACGGCTACATTAAAGGCGCTGTACCTGATTTTTACTGTCTTAAAACAGAACTAGTTCATTTTAAACAGTTTGCAGTGGTCCAAAGTTACTCTTCACTTACCTTATGCATTCAGAGCATCCTAATTACTCACAGCGATGAGTTTATAAGCACTTTTCACAACTTTCAGAGACCAGAGCAGAGATTTGCCATGACGGTAAAGCTAACAACAACTAGCATGCTAACGCTTACAGATTTATTTTGATCTCAAGATGCTTATACTGTATATCTGTTTTGGGGCAAGACACATTTTTCTCAAAAACATGGGAAAAGGTTTTGGTTTGGAATTTTTCAAAGAATCCCAGTAAGTACAGGGCTGTGGGTGGAGATAGGGGGTAGGTGAAAACAGATATTTTCAAAGCCTCAAATGCAGGACAATACAAGATTATTCAAACATGCATGAATCAATCAAAATACAGCTCTGAGTAAGGTTAAGTTGATTTTGCATAATAGGTTTGCTTTAAAGGTGCACAACGTCACTTTCTCAAGGAATCACATCGCTTGGCTTGAAATGTTCCACGGTATTGCATTAAACGTAATCATCTTAATGAGGATAGGCAGTTGACGCTATCAGGCCAAGTTACAAATTAGATCTGTGGAGAGGCTACCCCACTCTTTCAAGGTATTTTTGAGCAAATGCAAATTAGCAAGAAGTTTAATGCCATAGTGTGGAACATTCCTGCCATGGAATAACATGGAAGCCCTTCAACAGAAAAGGGAGTGCACTTTCAGAACAAGAATAACATGTTTACTAATGTTTTATTTTCAAACTAAAATGAGAAAAACACAATCTACTGACTTCACAAAAACGATCTACTCCTGTTTACTCCAGTCTACAGTGAACCGTGACCAGACATTTTCTCCATAACATTTCCTGTGGTTTTGTTTGGTGCATTAAAAATCTGAAACAAAAGCTGCACATTAAAAGTTCCAGAGAGCTCCACGAGAGCCTCACACAACCTGTTTGTCCCATTTGAACAAGCACTTTTCAAAAGCACTTCTCTCCAAGGACACAGCAGACAGCACACCAAACCATCCATCCACCTCTCTCCCTCTCTCTTCCCTTCTTTCCTCTCACTCGTCCTCTCTATTTCTCTCTCTTTCTCTCTGTCTCTCTCCTCTCTTTGTCTCTCTCTCTCTCCCCTGTCATTTCTCTCCATCTCTCCTCTCTCTATTCTCTCTATATATCCTACTCGATCTTCTGCCCCTTTTCTATTTCTTTCTCTCTCTCCCTCCCTCTCTCTTTCCTTCTTTCCTCTTGCTCATCCTCTCTATTTCTCTCTCTCTCCTGTCTTTGTCCTTTCTCTCCATCTCTCCTCTCTCTCTTCTGCCCCTTTTCTATTTCTTTCTCTCTCTGACTCCCTCTCTCTTTCCTTCTTTCCTCTCGCTTATCCTCTCTATTTCGCCCCCTTTCTCTCCTCTTTGTTGCTCTCTTCTCTCTATATATTCTTCCCCATTTCCTGCCCCTTTTCTATGTCTTTCTCTCAATCCCTCCCTCTCTCTCTTTTTTCCATCTTCCCTCTTCTCTCTCTCCACCCTCCTCCGTTGTCCCCTCTGTCTCACACCCCCTCTCTCTTTCTGTCCTCTCTCTGTCCACTCTCTTTCCTCATCTCCCTTTCTTCTCTTCGCATTTGCTCTCTCCCTTTCTCTCCTCCTCCCTGTATCTCTCTCCCCTCTTCCTCTCCTTGTCTCCCTCTCTCCCCTCCCTTATCGCTCCTCTCCCCCTTTATCTCTCTCTCCCCCATCTCTCTCTTCTCCCCCTGTATCTCTCTTCCTCCCTTTTCCTCTCCTTCTTCCCTCTCTCTCCCCTCTTCCTCTCTTCCTCTCTCTCTCTCCTCCTCCCTCTCCCTCTCTCTCCCTCCATGTCCTCTGTCTCTCTCCCCTCTTCCTCTCCTTCTCGCCCCCACCTCTCATTCTCTCCCCTCTTCCTCTCCTTCTCTCTGCTCTTCTTCTCTCCCTCCCTTCCCTGTCTTCTCCCTCTCCTTATCACCCCCACCTCTCCCTCTCCTCCCTCTCTCTCCCCTCTTCCTCTCCTTCTCTCCCTCCCTCTCCTCCGTCTCTGTTCTTTCATTCTGACTGGAAAATAAGAGGTTATGGTTCAGGTCTTTTTCAGGGACATCCTCTAAACGACACAGACGTTTTACATTCGCTTCAAAGAAAGTGCAGTTTTTCTTCAGGATTTTTAAGTTTTTTATTTTTATATTTTTGAAGAAGAAGAGGAAGAGGAAGAAGAAGAAGAAGAAGAGGAGGACAGTGGCTCCACCTCTAAGGGGGTCAAAGTGTCCTTAAGAATGTAACAGGATCAGACACGGAGCTGAGGAGGGAGTTAAAAAGACGACTTAGAGAGGAAAGAGAGGAGAAAGGAGGGAGACAGGGGAGGGGGAATAAGGGGAGAGAGGAGGGGGCTAAAAAAAGACTTAGAGAGGAAAGAGAGGAGAAAGAGAAGGAGGAGCAAGGAGATAGAGGGAGAATAAGGGGAGAGAGAGGAGAGAGAAAAAGGGAGAGAGAGGAGAGAGAGGGGGGGTTAAAAAGAAGACTTGGAGAGGAGAGAGGAAGAGGGAAAAATTGAGAGGGGAAGGAGAGAGAGGGAGATACTGAGGGAAAAGAGAGGATGTAGAGCGAGAGGGGAGAGAGAGGAGCGAGACAGAGAGAGGGAAGGGAGAGAAAAAAGGGTACGGGGATAGAGGAGAGGGGGATGAGTGAGAGAGCGAGAGAGCGGTAGATAAAGTGAGAGGGCACAGAGAGAGTAAGAAGAGGAAAAGAGGAGGGAGAGAGGGGAGATAAGGGAAAATGGGGAGAGAGAGGGCGAGAGGGAGGAGAAAGGAGGGAGGGAAAGAGGGGGAGAGAGGAAGAGATGAGAGCATCTTTCATAAGAGCAGTGTATTCACGGCTTCCTTTAATAAGATCCAGAGTGTTTGTGGATAAAGAGTAACACAGGGAGGTGAAGGAGAGGAGGAAGACTTATGGAGAAAATACAGATGGAGGGAGAGAGCGAGGGATTAAGAGTAAAGTAAATTTAGTCTGAAAAGAGGAGAGTGCAGAGGCAGATGGTCATTTTAGTTATATACGGCAACATAAGTGCATAAGTGTAACTGCATTTATCCAAAAGGTTTACACTCTCTCTCCTCTTCGTCTTTCTTATACTCTCTCTCTCCTCTTCCTCTCTCTTATACTCTCTCTTCTTCTCTTATACCCTCTCCTTCTCCTCTTCCTCTCTCTTATACTCTCTCTTCCTCTCTCTTATACCCTCTCCTTCTCCTCTTCCTCTCTCTTATACTCTCTCTTCCTCTCTCTTATACCCTCTCCTTCTCCTCTTCCTCTCTCTTATACTCTCTCTTCCTCTCTCTTATACCCTCTCCTTCTCCTCTTCCTCTCTCTTATACCCTCTCCTTCTCCTCTTCCTCTCTCTTATACTCGCTCTTCCTCTCTCTTATACTCTCTTTCTCCTCTTCCTCTTTTTTTTCCCACTATTTTTATCTTTTTAGGAGCAATGATGTGAAAAACATTTTATAGCACTGTATTTTTAACAGCTCTGCCGGTGATCTGTGTTTTTATTAAAGAGGGACTTAAACAGCACAAACAGCTCACCTGCTGCACTTTAGAATAACTCAGGTCTTTATGGTTAGATTGTGTTAAAATAAAGATCAGATTAAAAAGTCTAACTTTAGTAATAGAGCTTCAGACAGACCAGTGCCTCCTGTTAGCTCTGATGAACCCCATTATAAACCCCATTATAAACCCCATTATAAGGCCTATTATAAACCCCATTATACACGTGTTCTCAGACTCACGTCCTGGTGCCCCATGTCCCAGTACGGCCTCTCTCCGTAGGACATCACTTCCCACATGACGATCCCGAAGCTCCAGACGTCGGAGGCCGAGGAGAAGCGATGATACTGGATCGCCTCGGGAGCAGACCACAGAACCACACTCTTACCCCCGTGCTGCGGAAAAACGGGGAAGTACATCAGAAAAGTCTATCCAAACTAGGGATGGGTTAACGATCGTCAGTGATACTGAATGTAAACACCAGTTAAAAATAATCTGAATTAACATCTTTGAGTTTTGAGTGTAGTAGCGTTTGGATGAATATTTATTTACAAGGCTGAGGTCATCGTTTTTAAGGTAACATTAGTAAACAATAAAAGAGATTTTGAGAAATTATTATAATAAAGCTGATAAAAACACTGGGAGTTGGGTATTTGTTGCTGTTCTAAACACAGTAAATAAGAAGTGGACTAAGTGAGTGTGACGTCACCCACAGCGTTCGGCTCCAGTCAAATGAAGCTCATCGAGGCCAGAGCAGTTACAGGGGCCAATTTAGAGCCCAGTTCCATATTTGGAATTCCGACTGCGAGTATCATAGCAACCAAAGAACCAATTTGGACGAGGCTGTTTGAAGGTAACGCCCCTTCCCTTTGCATCGCTGGTTTAGCAGGGAGCGAGCGCTTAGCTGTCAATCAAGCCTGTCGCTAACGCTAGCTGGAGCGACCTCGGGGAAAGAAGGCGCCTGATTTGCTTGTTATTGATGTTCATATCTTGATTTATGGACACAATATTGAAAAAAAACACCAGGATCATGTAGAGCGGGTTAATATGAACATTTTAAGACTAAAATGATGAGTCTGACAGCAGCAGTTACAGAGAGAGGGGCGACGGTTTTTCAATCTAAAGTGAATTGGAGCCAGAGTCGATGGAGCCGGACGCGCGCCCGTGATCACTTCCTGTTTAGAACGCGGCGGCTAGCAGGTTAGCTATGTCCATGATGTGCTAAGTTTGTATGTATTAGTCATGTCACAAATGCACACAGGTTTGGGTGAGTTCATAGACAGTGACGTGAGCCGTACCAGTGTGGTGTAAACGGCCTCTATCTTATCCTCCTGCAGAGGCCTGAACCCAGACACTTTACAGCAGAGGTTAGAGTTCACCAGCACCTGCAAACACACAACATATAAACAAATTATTATTTAAAGGTGCACTATGTAACTTTTACCAGGGTCTGCCACCTGTTTGTCTCCATATTGTTTTGCCTGGAATCTTTCACAGTAGGTATTAAACTCATCTGTTCATTTTCAGGTGTTTTATTGTAAAAATATCTTGAAAAGTTTGCAATTTACTATGAGCGCTGTTCCCTCGCCACAGATCTGACCTGTAACTTTACTTGATTTCATTTACTTAACTGATCTATATCCACAGAGACAAGTAAAGTACCACACTGCGAAACATTCCTGGCAAAGAAACAAAATCTCCATGGAGACAAGCAGCCTCCAGGAAAAAATGTACATAGTGAATAAACTAGGACTAAACCAGGTCTAAACCAGGACTAAACCAGGTCTTAACTAGGACTAAACCAGGACTAAACCAGGACTAAACCAGAACTAAACGAGGACTAAACCAGGTTTAAACCAGGTCTAAACTAATCCCAGACTATTTCAGATTTAAACAGGATTTAAGAAGAAGTCTTAAGTCTAATCACAAGTCATGACTAAAGGGGCTAAACCAGGACTAAACCAGGACTAAACCAGGACTAAACCAGCACTAAACCAGGACTAAACCAGGACTAAACCAGGACTAAACCATGATTAAACCAGAACTTAACTAAACCAGGACTAAACCAGCAGTAAACCAGCACTAAACCAGAACTTAACTAAACTAGGACTGAAGCAGGACTAAACCAGAACTAAACTAGGACTAAACCAGGACCTAAGATAAGTTTATTTTGTGTTGCCGTACAGTGCCACCAGGACAAAGAGATTGTTCTGAAAATATGACAATGTGGGAGTGACAGAAAAAGCGTGGAGCCATGTTTTTATTCTGTATTTTAAACAGATGTTTCAGAGGCAGAACAATAAAAGTAAACAGAAATCTGTCACTATTTGTGTGGGTCTATATAGAAGTACAACACGGGAGTTTACAGTTTACAGGGGACACTTTAGAATAACTACACTTCACTTCGCCTTAATAAAGCATAAACAAAGATTTAATCAGAGGCTCTACACTCACCCAGAGCCCTGAGGTCAGCTGACCAGCTCCTGCTGCTGTGCCCAAAGCCAGGCTCAAGACCAGAGGTGACAGAGCCTTTTCTGTGGCAGCTCCCAGACTATGGAACAGCGCCCTCTGCCTGTCAGATCCTCTCAGTCTTTAACACAGTTTAAGACTAGACTGGAAACCCACCTCTTCTCCCGGCAGCGCCCAGACTATGGAACAGCGCCCTCTGCCTGTCAGATCCTCTCAGTCTTTAACACAGTTTAAGACTAGACTGGAAACCCACCTCTTCTCCCTGGTATTTAACACTAGACAGGATATACAGGTGTTTTATTGTTCTGTTTCTATGTATTGTGTTGTCTGTACATTTGTTTTTTGACTTTTATGTGAAGCTCTTTGGTTCAGTAGTTTTAAATGTGCTGTAGAAATAAACTTGACTTGAAAGCTTTGTTTTACAGTAAGGCTGTGGTAAATGTGTTACAGGAACTAAAATGCTTTTCTGGTGTATGCTATGTGCTTGTCTCCATGGAGATGCTATTTCCCTAGAATGTTCCACAGCAGGGCATTAAACAAGGAGGCCAAGTTACAGGTCAGATCTATGAAGAGGCTACCTCGCTCACAGGAAGGAGGTCTACTTGAGCTATAAAACTGTCACTGTAATGAAATCAGTGCCAGATTCATGTTTATCGTCAGACTGTGGAAAAGCAATAACATCTCCATGGAGACAAGCAGTTGGCGTATCTAAAGTTACATAGTGTTCCTTTAAATTAGAAATATTGATGCTGTTTTGACAAATTTAGCTATATTTAGTATTCTGTGCAACATCTTGAACTTTCCCCCACTCAAAAAAGATGTTTTAAAATGTTAATCGTTATGGCAACAGTCCTAGTTCTTCATAATTCTGAAACCCATGGACAGTCAGATGTTCTTTTACTACTTTCTTATTTTTTAAACCTATTTTAAGATTATTTTCAGAAAAAATATGTGGAGCAAGATTATTTGACTGATCAAGTGCACTTTTTAAATTAAAATAAATACATAAATAGATGGAAAGATGATGGATAAAAAAATAAAATAAAAATGAAATAAAAAATTAAATACAAAATTAAATGATGGCTCTGGCTCTCGTGGCTCCCTCAGACTTTCACTGTGGCTCCATTTGTCAAACTCTGCTCTGTGTGCTCACATCAGTCACTGCACTCCTCCATCTCTCCCTCTCTCCATCTCCTCTGTCCTTCCATAACCCCTCCATTCTCTCTCTTTCTCTCTCTCTCTGTCTCTCTCTCTCCAACAAACCCTCCATCTCTTCTGTCCTTCTATAACCCCTCCATTCTCTCTCTCTCTTCATTAAATCCCCCATCTCCCCATCTTCTTTCTTTCTCTCTCTCCCTCTGCTCTATCAATCACCTCAGCAATCTCCCCTTCCCTTTCTAATCTCTCTCTCTTTCTCTATCTCTCATCATGCACTCCTATACTCTGCGTTCTCCCTCAAGCTCAGCTCCCTCCCTCTCTCGTTTCTTTCTCTCACCCACTCTCTTACCCCTTTCTTTCATTCCCTTTGACTCTCCTCTCTTCACCCCTCCTTTCTACCCCCTCTATCTCTCTCCCACTTTCTTTCGTTCTCACTCCTGTCTTCACCCATTTGCCCTACTCCCTCCTTCTCTCTCCTCTCCTCTCCCCTCCCTTCTTTCTTTCTCTCCCTGACTGTCTTCCCCTTTCTCTCTCTCCCTCCCCTCTTTTCCCCCGCTCCTTCCCTCCCTCCTCCTCACTTCATGACCTTATGTGCCGCCAGCCTCTTGTATACAAAGCACATTTCTTTTTCTCCTTCCCTCTCCCCCCTCCTCACCTTACATGCTTCACCCTCCCTCTCTCCCCCTCTCTCTCCTCTCACCCTCTCCTCTCCTCCTCCCCTAACGCCCTCCTTCTCCTTCCCTTTTCTTTCTCTCCTCCCTCCTCACCGTATATGCTGCCCCCTCTTTCCCCCTCTCTTCCCCCACTTTCCCCTCTCACTCCCTCCTTCTCCTCCCATTTTCTTCCTTTCTTTCCACCGTCACCTTATGTGCTGCCCCCCCTCTCTTTCTCCTCTCTCTCGTCTCACTCCCTCCTTCTCCTCCCTTTGTCTCTCTCTTCCCCTCCTCACCTTATGTGCTGCCCCCTCTCTCCCCTTTCTCTCCCTCTCCTCCCTCTCTCTCCCCTCTCACTCCCTCCTTCTCCTCCCCTTGTCTCTCTCGCCCCCCTCCTCACCTTATGTGCTGCCCCCTCTCTCCCCTCTCACTCCCTCTCGTCTCCTCTCCCTCTCTCCCTCTCTCTTCCCCCTCCTCACCTTATGTGCTGCCCCCTCTCTCCCCTCTCCTCTCTTCCCCCTCTCTCCCCTCTCACTCCCTCTTCTCCTCCCCTTGTCTCTCTCTTCCCCCTCCTCACCTTATGTGCTGCCCCCCTCTCCCCCTTCCCTCTTCTCCTCCCCTTGTCTCTCTCTTCCCCCTCCTCACCTTATGTGCTGCCCCCTCTCTCCCCTTTCTCTCTCTCTCCTCCCTCTCTCTCCCCTCTCACTCCCTCCTTCTCCTCCCCTTGTCTCTCTCTCCCCCCTCCTCACCTTATGTGCCGCGAGCCTCTTGTGGACAAAGCCCATCTCGGTCAGGTACTTCATTCCTGAGGCCACTCCGGTCAGCATGTCAATCAGCTGGATCACGCTCAACTGGCCCTCGTGTTTCTACGGCAACAACACGTCAAAACAACACAACATAACAACACGTCAAACACACAACAAAGTACGCGAAATACTACAAAAATGCACAATCACATTATAGGCCCCGTCTCTGTAAGTCTCTGAGTCTCGGAGTTTTGCTGTCACAGTAATGCTAACAACAACTAGCATGCTAACTGCACACCAGTGTTACTTCCTGGTTCTCATATGATAAAAATACTTATATAATTAGATGCAGACAGTACACGGTGGTCTCATTTTGACTCTAAGAGCTGCTTTTACATGTACTTGTACTGGGACAAAACTAAACTAAAGAACTATATGATATTTAATGATCTTTATTACAAGAATAAGTAACAAGGGTGACAGTGGCTCAGTTGGTAGAGTGTTTGCCTCCACCAAAAACTATAAAAATCCAGTTTACATTATTCATGAAACACTGTAAGAATTACAGTTACAACACAACACTTTTTAGTTCATGTAAAACAAATATCACTTGTATTTGTAAGTTCAGACTCACCCTGAGAAAAGCATCCAGGGAGCCATTGGACATGCTCTCCTCCACTATCATCATGGTGTTACCTGCACACACACACACACACACACACACACACACACACGCACGCACGCACACACACACACACACACACACACACACACGCACGCACGCACGCACACACACACACACACACACACACACACACACGCACACGCACAAAGAGAGAACATAAACATCTAGAGTCACCCTGTAGGTTTAATAAAGACGTGAGAGCACAGCCGAGGGGAGAGAGGCAGAAGGGGGCGGCCATCTTGGTACTGTCATCCATCACCAATGAACTGGGACAGAGCCAGGCGAGCAAACCGACCCACCACACGCCCCGTTCTGAAAGAGCCATTCATTTAAATGGAGAAGTAGAGATGAATTTCACAGCTAAAATCCGAGATAAAGTCGTTTGATTTGTGTAAAATTCTATGGGAGGCCTTAAACAGCTTTGTCGTCTGTATAGAACTTATTTTCGGTTGAGATCGGCAAAAACCATACAACCAGAATGACAACTTCCTGAATAAGGTGAATATCCCAAAACTGATCACTGTCCCGCCTCAGGCCCAAATTAGCTCCTATTTCTCTGTATTACAATAATAGAGAGATACTGTGTTCACTTTGTCCCTCCTACAGGCTCTTAACTACACTCTCTGTTACAGCTTTGGCTCATAAATCATCTCCTTCCTCTCCTCCTCTCTCTCCTCTCTTCCTCCCTCTCTGTCTCTCCTCTGCTTCTCTTCCTTCTTCCCTCCTCTCCTCCTCCTCTGTCTCCTTACCTGCCTCCTCCCTTTCCTCGTCACTCTCTCCCCTTCTCCTTTTCTGCTCCCCCCTCTCCCTAATCTTCTTCTCCCTCTTTTCTCTCCTCTCCTCTTCCCTGTCCATCTCTCCTCTCTCCCTTTCTCTTTCCCCGCACCCCCTCCCCTCCCTTTCAGTCTCTCTTTCTCCCTCCCTCCTTCTCTCCTCTCCATCTCTCCTATCCTCCTCCGTCTCTCCTCCTTCATTTCCCTTTCTCCCTCTTCTCTCTCCCCTCCCTCCTCCTCTCCTCTCTCATCTCTCTTTCCTCAGTCCCTCCCTCTCTCCTCTCCCACTCTCTCCCTCTCCTTCTCTACTCCTCTTTCTCTGTCATTCCCCCTCCCTCTCTCTCCTCCTCCCTTTCCTCCTCCCTCTCTCTGTTTCGTCTCCAGTCCAGATGGCTTTGGTCCAGCCGCGGCCAAGTGCACAGAGTGGTGAAACCAGACTGCAGCAGTGAATTATGGGAGTCTGAGTCAGTGGGAGAGCGGTTGCCAGATATGTAACCGACTTAATGCTGAAAATGAGCCGATGGTGGTTCATTTTGTGGTGATGATGGAGGATCCTGTTAAGGCTGGATTCTGTTAGCGTTAGCGTTAGCATTAGTTCATAACTCAGAGGAGGAGAGTGAGTTTAGAAGAAGAATGGCTCACGACTCCTGGGTTACATTATAGCGTACGATGTGGAGTGCTCGGGTTAATAAAGAACTGATTTAGTCCCGAGGGAGAGCACTGTCCTTCAGTCTCATGTTAACACTATTCTCAAATCACACTGGCTCCCGCGCTTTGCCTGAGATCGTTTTCCAGGACCTTTCCAGGACTTTTAAGTAATCACGTCGTCTACAACTACATAACCTAATTTTATTTCAGTTTTTCAAATAAAGACGTAGTCCGATGTAGTCGTACATAGTTCATATAAATTAGATTCACATATAAACACGTTGCAGTGTGGTATCGTCACACTGTACATGTGACACAGGTCTGGAGATCACCCCAAATATATTCCTTTGGTCAAACTCAAATTACATAGAAATATACTCAACGTAACCCAAACATACTTCAGAAGTGAGTATGTTTGGGTTCACATGTGTATTCTGATGTGATCCCAGGTGAGATAAGCCAGTGAAGGGGGTTTAAGGGGTCCTCCCCCAAGAAATTTTGTACAAATTAGGTGTAATTTCCTGCATTTTGGTGAGTTTTAAATGATTAAAGCCAAATTTATTTCAGAAAAAAACAACTGGTCTTTTTACTGTGATGATGGAAGTAACAGTCTCCATCAGTTTGATATCCAAGAATCCAGAAAAGCAAAGGGAAAAGACATTTTCAAGAACAGAATATATATTTTCCAGGAAATTTGGGCTTTTTTCTTTCCATGTCTGGAAAACTGGCCAATTATTTTCCAGGTTTTCCAAGTTCAATGTCACAATATTTATATTCTGAATTCATATTTTTGCCTGACGCCTTGAGGACATGGGCAGTGTTAATTTTTACAGCCAACTTTAATTTTGTTTTTTACTACAGATGCTTTATTTTTAGTCTTAAAACTTTGTAGTTTTAGTTTCAATTTTAGTTTAATCGTCGAAAATGTAAGATCATTTAGTCAACTTATTCCAACACATGATCAGGCTAAGTTAATTAAACAAACTTTTGAATTCAAATAATGATTTATAAACGCTGAGTTTGTTTTTAATTAGTTTTAATTTGCAAAACGAAAACACTGAGCTATTCTAACTTTAGTTCATTTTTGGCTCCTCTACCACCTCTGAACAGCTGTGGTAATGATCCAGTCCTGATTAGAGGCTGTGCAGGTGCAGAGAGCTGGGCCTGGTGGTGTAAAGTGTGTGGGTCCAGTTGTGTGTGGGGTCGGTTGCGTGTGGGTCTGGTTGTGTGTGGGTCCAGTTGTGCGTGGGGTTGGTTGCGTGTGGGTCTGGTTGTGTGTGGGTCCAGTTGTGCGTGGGTCCTGTTGTGTGTGGGCCCGGTTGTGTGTAGGTTCAGCTGTGTGTGGGTCTGGTTGCGTGTGGGTCCGGTAGCCTGTGAGTCTGGTTGCATGGAGGGTAGGCGGTGCTCTGAAGTGATTTCTCTGTGGTGTTGGTGGTTTATGCCCATGATACAAAATACATTTGTAATCAAATTATTATGAACGTTAAGTTTATACATGGTCTTGTTTGGGGCTCTGTGATTCTTCCATTTATTCATTTTTGTTTCATTTTCTTTAGTTCACAAAAAATTCTGTAATTTTCGCCATAGTTTAGTAATTAATGATTATTTTTATTTAGTTTTTAATTAGTTTTAATCTGCAAAACTGATGAAAACATTGAGCTATTCTAACTTTAGTTCATTTTTGGCTCCTCTACCACCTCTGAACAGCTGTGGTAATGATCCAGTCCTGATTAGAGACTGTGCAGGTGCAGAGAGCTGGGGCTGGTTGTGTAAAGTAGGCAGATCAGTGGTGATGTGAGTCCGGTTGTGTGTGAGTCCAGCTGTGTGTGAGTCCGGTTGCATGTGGGTCCGGTTGTATGTAGGTCCGGTTGTGTGTGGGTCTGGTTGCGTGTTGGTCCGGTTGTGTGTTGGTCCGGCTGAATTTGGGTCCAGTTACATGTGGTCCGGTTGCGTGTGGGTCTGGTTGCGTGGGGGTCTTGTTGTGAGTGAGTCTGATTGTGAGTGGGTCCAGTTGTGTGTGGGTCTGGTTGTGTGTGGGTCCAGTTGTGCGTGGGTCCTGTTGTGTGTGGGCCCGGTTGTGTGTAGGTTCAGCTGTGTGTGGGTCTGGTTGCGTGTGGGTCCGGTAGCCTGTGAGTCTGGTTGCGTGGAGGGTAGGCGGTGCTCTGAAGTGATTTCTCTGTGGTGTTGGTGGTTTATGCCCATGATACAAAATACATTTGTAATCAAATTATTATGAACGTTAAGTTTATACATGGTCTTGTTTGGGGCTCTGTGATTCTTCCATTTATTCATTTTTGTTTCATTTTCTTTAGTTCACAAAAAATTCTGTAATTTTCGCCATAGTTTAGTAATTAATTATTATTTTTATTTAGTTTTTAATTAGTTTTAATCTGCAAAACTGATGAAAACATTGAGCTATTCTAACTTTAGTTCATTTTTGGCTCCTCTACCACCTCTGAACAGCTGTGGTAATGATCCAGTCCTGATTAGAGACTGTGCAGGTGCAGAGAGCTGGGGCTGGTTGTGTAAAGTAGGCAGATCAGTGGTGATGTGAGTCCGGTTGTGTGTGTGGGTCCGGTTGTGTGTGAGTCCAGCTGTGTGTGAGTCCGGTTGCATGTGGGTCCGGTTGTATGTAGGTCCGGTTGTGTGTGGGTCTGGTTGCGTGTTGGTCCGGTTGTGTGTTGGTCCGGCTGAATTTGGGTCCAGTTACATGTGGTCCGGTTGCGTGTGGGTCTGGCTGCGTGGGGGTCTTGTTGTGAGTGAGTCTGATTGTGAGTGGGTCCAGTTGTGTGTGGGTCTGGTTGCGTGTGGGTCTGGTTGCGTGTTGGTCCGGTTGTGTGTGGGTCCGGTTGCATGTATGTCCCGCTGAATTTGGGTCCAGTTGCGTGTGGGTCTAGTTGCGTGGGGGTCTTGTTGTGAGTGAGTTTGATTGTGTGTGGGTCCGGTTGTGTATGAGTCCGGTTGCATGTGGGTCCGGTTGTGTGTGGGTTCAGTTGTCTGATGGTATGTGGATCCGGCTGCATGTGGATCCGGTTTTGTGTGGGTCAGGTCGTGAAGTGGGGGGAAATTGGTGGTGATATGGGTCCGGTTGTGTGTGGGTCCGGTTGCATGGAGGCAAGGTTGTGTTCTGAAGTGATTTGTCTGCGGTGTGGGCGGTTTAGGCCCGTGCCAGACGACCACAGGTGCACCGGAGCAGACGGCACCTCAGATTATATGAACAGACCCACTTTAGATTCACGTGAAGCGAAGAGAGTGAGAGACGCTGCCCCCGCTGTGCCTGGAGGACCAATTACAGCCCTGACACATCTGCTGCTGCTCCACTCACAGAGCAGAGAGGAGCCAACTGTCTCTCAAAAAGGACACTATATACAAGTTTGTTTTGTATAATTATTAGCATTTTGCATTCATCGTGTCGCCTATATGAGGATCACTGAACAGATGGCGTGTTGTCTCAAAATCTTAAGCCTAAAGTTGATTTTATTCAGAATGAAAACTAAGGGATGGACAATATAACGGTGCTAAAATGTGCGAATTTCTGCAAATGATGAAGACGCCCCCCACAGCAGCTTTCAGAATAAAGTGAATATTAGATCAGACCTATGCTGCAAACTGGACTTTTCAGATCTTTTAACCATGTTCTAGTCATTTCTTCTCACTGAGCCTCTGAAGCTGTATTTAGAGTGATTCATGTTTGAGTAATCTTCATTCTTCCGTATCTGATCTATCCCCGTTTTCACCTCCACTGGTACACGCCCATGTGACATACATGTTTGAGTAATCTTCATTCTTCTGTATCTGATCTATCCCCGTTTTCACCTCCACTGGTACACGCCCACTGTGACATACGCACTTCCTTCTCCAGTTTTATTCTCTTAATTGGTGATACTCGTAGGATTCAGCAGTGTTGCACAGTTTGGTACAAAATTTTTTAAAATGGGCTGCTCGCTAGTGTGATAAGTAGTGTCATCCATAGGGGGGCGCTGACAGCATGCGGCGCTTTGATGTGACGACGTTTACGGCGACATCAGCCGCAGTTTTCTAACGCGGAAGTCAGCGACTTGTTTCGCGGCGCTTTGATGTGACGACGTTTACGGCGACATCAGCCGCAGTTTTCTAACGCGGAAGTCAGCGGACTTGTTTCTTTTATTAAGTCGTTTTAGATGAATATTGTGATTTAAAATGTGTAAATTATAACATAATGATCCACCGGTGTCAGAGATTATAACTATTTAAAATTTTAAAGCAGTTAGGAGCATTTTTTTGGTGCGGCGGACTTACCCGTGGTGATGACTCCCTCCAGTCTGATGATGTTGGAATGGTCGAACTGCCCGAGAATTCCGGCCTCGCAGAGAAAAGCCCTCCTCTGTTTTTCCGAGCATCCCGCCCGCACAGTCTTTATGGCCACAGGGAGCTCGCGTTTACTGGGAAGCTTCAGACAGCCGCGGCACACCTCCCCAAAGTCACCTGCAGGGGGCGACACACAGGGTTCAAGTGGATCTCAAGGCTGCATTCACTTTCTAGAATTTCAAGACGTAAATTTTCCATTAGTTTTTTCCCTAGACTTTTCGAAATACTCAAATATTTAGAGTTCAAAGGTCGTGGAGGCTAACCATAGACTCTACATATACATGGACATAGCTAATCTGCTGAGTTCCAAACAGGAAGTGATCATGGTCACACTTTCGGCTCCATCGACTCTGGCTCCAATTCACTTTGCGCTGAAAAACTGTGGCCCCTCTCTCTGTAACTGCTGCTGTCAGACTTGTCATTTAGGTCTTAAAATGTTCGTATTAACCCGCTCTACATGATCCTGGGGGTTTATTTCTTTGTGATGTTTTATTTCGCTATTGTGTCCGTAAATCAAGATATGAACATTAATAACAGACAAATCAAGTGCCTGTTGGGGACGTCACACTCACTTACACAACTTCTTTATACAGTCTGTGGTGCTAACTAATATCCATAATGCTCTTGTTCTAGGTCCAAAAAGAGCATTTAAAACACAAGATTCAGCAAAATGTTTTAAGACCCTAGCTTTTTATAAAGTTTGTATAATTCTTTTTTTCGGAAAGTCTATGGGAAAAATTAATTTATTTCCGGAACCAGGGGGTGGGCGGTGACTGTTGAGCTCCATTGGTGGTTTTCAGATTCTACAATGTGATGATGTCATAGTGGGAGGCAAGAGCCAGTTTTCCCTTTTGTTTACACTGCGCTTTGCCATGAAATGTCCAAAAGGTAAATTCATAAATGTTGGAACTCACTGTTTTACAACAAAAATCTGCATTTCAACAATATTCATTTTAGCTTCTCCTCATCTGATCTCCCCTATTTTAAAACCTTTTTGACAGTGTTTGCTAATGTATGCACTGGGTCACCAAGGTAACTGACACCACCATTCCACCATAGACATGCATGTAGAGCAACCCTGGAGTGATGTCACTGCAAAGTATCAATAAACCAATTCATTATACTGCATACATTTTTTCTCTGGATATTTCTGTATATTTTTAGTTGTGACACATTCAAATCCCACAATGTTTAGCTTTTCTCTGCAGTACCGCCTCTCACCTGTGAGGGCAGTATAGTGTCTCACCTGTGTGCACGATACGTTCGATCTTGATGCTGGAGTTGTCCAGTTCTTTGGCGAAGGCGTGAACGGCCTGCATCAGGTCCTCACACGTCTCTGGGTCGATGTACGTCCTACGAGTGGGAATCTTAACTGCAAAACAAACAAAAATACTCTTTAAAATGAGCAATTCTATTAAGTTCAAGTTTATTTCTACAGCACATTTAAAAAAAACAAAACAAACTTGAGCTGACCAAAGAGCTTCACATAAAAGTTAACAAAAAACAAATATACAGATAACCCGATATAAAGGAACAGAACAATAAAACACCTGTATATCCTGTGTAGTGTTAAATACCAGGGAGAAGAGGTGGGTTTTCAGTCTGGTCTTAAACTGTGTTAAAGACTGAGACGATCTGACAGACAGATCCTCAAAACAAAACATTTCACTTTAAAGAAGACATATTGTGCTCATGTGTGATTTATTGTTATAAACTATGACACCCGTGGATCATTATGTTATAATTTGAACATTTTAATCGTAAAATGTATATATGTATAAAACTGGAGAAGAAAGTGCGTACGTCACAGTGGGCGTGTACCGGTGGAGGTGAAAACGGGGGTAGATCAGATACGGAAGAATTGAAGATTACTCAAACATGAATCACTCTAAATACAACTTCGAGCGAGACATGGGAACATGGCTAAAAGTTCTGAAAAGTTGATTTTGCACAATATGTCTACTTTAAATAAGAACAACAAAAATAAAAACTTTGAAACAGGCAAAACAAAAATAATGATTGGAATATGGGGCAGAGCAGTTCATGTCAACTCAATCTGCAGCTTATTCTATGGGTCACTGGAGAATTCTGGGATTGTTTTTGGAGGTGCTCAGACTCTACGGCTCAGGAGGTGTGTTTTTACAGCCAGGGAATTTTGGGGTTTGTCGCCCTGTGTTAAACAAATGTATATCTATGCAACAGCAGTATGCAAAAAGCAAACAGGAAGTAGAAATACGGCACAACTTTCAAATTAAAGTAACTTCCAGCATGTTTGCCCACTAGGGAGAAGGTTGCCAGTGGCTCAGTTGGTAGAGTGGTTGGCGGTACGATTCCAGCTCCCACAGATGAATGCTGCCGTCGTGTCCTTGGGTCTTGCCTAAGGACACAAGGGCTTTGAGCCTTGAAGGTGGAAAAGTGCTATATAAAAATGTTTCGATTGCTGCTACTGAAATGTTATACCGTCTACTTGAGTGCCTTTGAGCAAGACACTTTTATTTGATATAGGGACATATTACTGAACATGTATTGGGCTCATTTTCATTCATTTTCTGGGATTCACACTCACAAACCTCACTCATAGCGTAGTGGACACAGGCACTGGTGAGAAGGTAGGGGAAGTGTCTTGCCCAAAGAAACAATGGCAATATGCAAACTGAAGATGGGATTGTATCGCCACCCGTGAGTTTATTGGGCCATTGTTCTGTCACTGAACCACTGACACATTTGGAGAGTTATGTTAAAGATGCGATACGTAACTTTTCTGTCACCCGCTTGTCTCCATAGAGATGTTACTGCGCTGCCTGGAATGTTCCACAGTATGGCATTAAACATATATATCAATGGATAAAAGGAGGTGATGCCAGTAGGCCAGGTTACAGGTCAGATCTGTGGAGAGGCGTGCCCACTCACAGTGAGAATGAATGCAGGTTTTTACTATGTATAAATCTTTAGCAATAAAACACTTTGAATATACGCAAGATAGATGTTTAATGCCATACTGAAAACAATAACATCTCCTTGGATATAACAGAAAAGTTACATAGTGCACCTTTAAATCAGCCCTATTGTGCTTGTGTCTCTCTATAGTTCAAATCTCTGACACCTGTGGATCATTATATTATAATTTACACATTTTAAATCACAATATTCATTTAAACCGACTTAATAAAAGAAACAAGTCCGCTGACTTCCGCGTTAGAAAACTGCGGTGCCCAATTGGAGCTGACGTCGTCGCCAATGCCATCACAACAAGCGCCGCAGACTTCCGCGTTAGAAAACTGCGGTGCCCAATTGGAGCTGACGTCGTCGCCAATGCCATCACAACAAAGCGCCGCATGCTGTCGACGCCCCCTATGGACAGCTGCACATCACACTAGTGAGCAGCCCATTTTTTTCATTTGTACTAAAATGACTATGCGGCACTGCCAAATCCTACGAGTATCACAGATTAAGAAAATAAAACTGGATAAGGAAGTGCGTACGTCACAGTGGGCGTGTACCAGTGGAGGTGAAAACGGGGATTGATTGGCAAAATGGTGTCTTGAAATTAAGCGATTAAAGATTACTCAAACATGAATCACTCCAAATACAACTTCAGAGGGTAAATGAGAAGAAACAACTAGAACATGGTTAAAAGATCTGAAAAGTCCAGTTTGTAGAATAGGGCTGCTTTAAGAACTCTAAAAATCCAATCAGATATTACCAACAAACGTATTATTTTAAACTGTACAGACAGAGCAATGAAAACATGACAAACCCACTGTCGCTAAAGCTTTGCTATAGTCCCAATCACACATATTTGACTCTCTGAATTGTTTTGAGCAGAGGCTAAAGTGGGTGTAGAAATTGCAGTTTTCTTGGTTTTCGTGGCTTTTCCCCTGAGGGATGTTTGAGCTTTGGGCCCAAATGTTGTGAGAAAATGGCTCCGTGCGCTGCTCCACAGAAATCGATAGAGTTCACCTTAGATCACACGATCTCATCTGAGCAGAGGCCGGACGTCTGCTCCACATGGATCTGAAAACGTGTTTGTATGTCGGGCTATTATCGTTACATTATACTGATGGCGAGTTGCGTTCACGTTCTACAATTCAATGATGTCATAATTTCAAATGGAGGGCGGGGCCTGTGTAAGTCTATGGGAGATTCACAATTTGGGGAAGAAATATCCAAAGCAGCTCTTGAGGTCAAAAGAAGTCCACTGTGTGCTGTCTGCATCTAATTATAAAGCAGTGTATTGTCTGATAATCAGGAAGTGTGCGTTTGCATGCTAGTTGTTGTTAGCTTTACTGTAATGGCAAAACTCCGCTCTGGTCTCAGAGTTGTGAAAGGTGCTTATAAATTCATCGTGGTGAGTAATTAGGATGCTCTGAATGCATACGGTAAGTAGGAATAACTTTGGACCACTGCAAACTGTTTAAAATGTTCTGTTTTTAATGTTTTTAAGACGGTAAAAAACAGGTACAGCGCCAGCGTACAAGTCTTTTCAACATCAATCACGTGTTTTGGGTTGGTTTGGCACCACTTTAAGATGTTATTATGGAAGAAAATACAGATATTAACCATAAACCAGGTCAACACATCTGCAGTCTGACCGTTACACAGCAAACTCCATGTGAGGATTCTGACCTCTGACCTCCAGCTCAGTTGTGACGCCATATGAATGCAACCTATTGCTATTTCTATGCCTGGAATGTTTCAGGGTATGGCAGATTAAACATGTCTCTCCATATCTCCATGGAGACAAGCAGTTGGTGGCACCAGCAGGCCAAGTAACAGGTCAGATCTATGGAGAGGTGCCCCTGCCCCTGCAGTGAGAATACATGTTTGTAAAGGTGTTTTTGAGCAATGAAAACCTGAAATGGAATAAATGCAAAGCAGACAAGTTTAATGCCATACCGTGAAACATTCTAAGCATGGATGCATAGTGAAGACAATTTGGGAAGAAAAAATATCAAAAAGTCTTATACTTCTAAGAAAAACTGAATATCAAAAACGACTGCTTGCCACTAAAAAGACCAATGTGTCTATCCACGGGTTTCAGAATTATTAGGACCGTTTCCGTAGCGATAAACAATTTAAAACAAAATATAATATCTTTTGAATTGGAAAAAGACCTCAAAATGTTGTATATAAAAAACAGAAAGCCAAACTGATGAATAGCTCTGGCTCCATTGGTGACTTTTCCACGGCAGCCCTGAAGGGACATAATGCTTAGAATCAACACAATACAAGATCAGATTAAGTTTGGATTAAGATTTCAAACCCTCTCGTTTAAAAAGTTACGTTTCCGCCATTCTCGCCGTAACCCCAAGAGTCACGGCTGTTTACATACTTAGCCTCAGCGTCTTTTCTCTTCGCGCTGGTATTGTTCGCGTCTTCGTTAGCATGTGCGCGTGTGTCGTGGAGATAGGGGCACGGACACAAAAACCATTCCAGAAAAGGAGCTCTGCGATGGGGCTAGCGCTCTGGGAACGTGCCTTCGATTCGCCGGTTTTCCGCTTTGATCTGGTTCTCCGGAGTTTGCAAGGTCGACAACACAAAACAAGACACAGATACAGGAGCAGAATGCAGAAACGCCAGGCACCATTGTGGTCGGATTCAACGGAAGTCTGAGACACTGGTTAAAATGCATCCTGAGTATTACGTTTGTTTAGGAGATGGATTCAGTTCATCCCAAGTAGTACCACAGACTGTATAAAGAAGTGGACTAAGTGAGTGTGACGTCACCCACAGCGTTCGGCTCCAGTCAAATGAAGCTCATCAAGGCTAGAGCAGTTACAGGGGCCAGTTTGGAGCAGTTCCATATTTGGAATTCCGACCGCGAGTATCATAGCAACCAAAGAGCCAATCCGGAGCAAGGTTGTTGAAGGTAACGCCCCTTCCTGCCTGCACTGCTGGTTTAGCAGGGGGCGGGCGCTTAGCTACACTGTCAATCAAACCTTTTGCTAACACTAGTGGGAGTGACCTCGGGGAAAGAAGGCGCCTGATTTGTCTGTTATTAATGTTCATATCTTGATTTACAGACACAATAGAGAATTAAAAACACCAGGATCATGTAGAACATTTTTAGGTATTTTTACCATTCAACAAACCTTAACACTTAAAGGGCCTGTAGCCGATTTTTCCCATGTATTTGAGCAAAGTGTGACTGGGCCCAGTACAGATCTACTGTATAAGCAGCTCTTGAGGTAAAAATAAGTCCGTACTGTACTATTGTCTGACCTACATTATAATGTTGTTTCCTCATCACAAACAGACCTGGAGTTGTGTTTTGTTTCATTCACACATGTTTAACACACAAACCCTGCATATTTAGGCTGACTTCTTCTCTCAAACAGAAAACACTTTGTTCCACCTTGTGATGTCATGTGGTAATGCTCCATTGTGTTTTTAAACCCCATGTACCTTCACTAGAATCATTTGGATCATTTCAATCCTGGAATTGCCAATCTCTACTGAACTAAAGATAAAACGAGCTGTTAACTTGAAAACTACCACTTCATGACATCACAGGGTGGAACAGAGCATTTTGAGTTTTGGAGATGTAGACAGACTAATAATAAAGTGTTACTCAAACATGTGTGAATGAAACAAAACACAACTCCAGGTATGTTTTTGAGGAGGTAACAGCGTTAGAACATGGCTTAAAGCTCACAAGAGTCAGTTTATGATGCTCTTGTAATGTTCTTATTATATATTCTTACCAAAACATAAATAAATGAATAAAAAAATAAAGCTTTGTTTCTTTCATGTTTCAATAATCTGCATTTTTTCAAGAAAACTCTGGTCATCCCACAAGTCCTCCAGCATGTTTAAAACTACTGTCAAATACATACATGTGTCCACAACACCACCCCATTAGCAAAACCGCTAGACCTGGCTGTCATTTCTATGTTATGGCTCTACTGTGACTTCATGTGAACAAGCCCCTCCTCAGCTCTCAATATCTCCCCTTGTTTGTCTTTATAAACTGCCCAACGCGCTAACGACCGCCAAATAAACTCTCCGACAGCCCATAATAACCACGAGCAGCGGCTATACTTTCAATTACTCCAGCCTGACCTCCGTAATCGCGCATCGGCTCCGCGCTTCCAGGAAAATGCGCTGGAAGCCTTAGAGAGAGCGAGATGTGATTAAGGCTGCGGATCGAGCGGCTAGCCCAGAGAGGAGCCTCATAACGGGGTATCGATCGGTCTGCGGCGGCCTCTCGTGGCTCTGGGTCTGTGGATGTGTGGATATGTATGTGAGATTATATGAGTAAGAAAATGGCTTCTATTTAAGGCTGAAGCTAAGTGGGGGATCGAAGAGGAGTTTTGTCAAAGAGGAAACAGAAATGACCACTGGGATTAGAGGAGGTAATGTGTTGTGTTTAGTTAGAGCCAGTGTCGGAAGAAAACTGTGAAAATGTATTTAGTTAAAACTGAATACTCAAATTTAAATGTATTTTGTACAGATTCTGTTACATGGGCCAATCAAAGTACTGAGTTCTGAATACTCTGAAGACTTTTACATGAGTTGCATTATATCATAGTGTAACACATGCACACACACACAGACACACACACACAGACACACACACACACACACACACACACACACACACACACACACACTGTAAGAGCTGTGTTTTCATTTTCCTCACTAATACTGTGCAGTTCAAAGCCAAAATTGCAGATGAAGTACTGCCATGTATTCCTTTTAATTTAGTAAAGTAACTGTATTCTGAATACCACCAAATGAAAGAGTAACTGTACGAGAATACAAGTACTTAAAATGAATATTCAGAACAAGTATTTTCGGTACATGTATTCAGTTACTTAACACTGGTTATAATACTCAACATCCGAGAGAAATTTGCCATGTTGCACTGAGAACAAATTCTGAATAAACCTTTGTGATATTTTGGTGCAATGCATTATGGGAAAAAGCTTGCTTGATTGCAACTTCATGCTTCATATTTTGAAAAGTCGCCTACAAATGTGGTATACAAGCCTAAAGGCCTTATGTGGCACTATGTCACATGAACAAAATGAATGAACTAATAAATAAATAAATCAAAATGTTCTGGTTACTGCTGTAAGTTATGTCATAATTTTGTGTAAATATTTCTGGAAATCTTTCACTTTTTTTTTTTTTTTTTTTAATAAATCAATAGGCCGAATTTACTATTTAGCCTACAATTTCGTATTTAATACATTTATTTGAATCTAAAATAAATACTGAAAAATATAAACATTTGATAAGAGACCTCTTTGAAATGATTAAAATGTAAAACTGTATCTTAAGGCTACCTATTTTTCCCTTGTATTTAATTGCTAGGCTACATTTTGTATATGTATATGCTAATGCTAGCTTTTTCTGCGAATGTTTGATCTTTTTTCTGGTGTTGTGATTGGCACAGTTCAAAATTAGCATGTTGTCAATCTTCAATAAATAAATACAAAATTTTAGGCTACTATGCTATTACTAGACCAATATAAATCCATGTGTAACCTAAGACCCAGCACTAGTACAAACATGGCGTGTGTCCCAGATTAAAACTGCATTACTTCACTCTGGTTTAAAAAAAATGAATCCTTTTGTTTAAATTGGATTATCTTTGTCCTCTCTCATGACACATTTAAATTCAATCCCACATGTGACACTTTGGCTAAGCCCCAGTCCTGCTCCTGCTAACCCACTTTGCCCATTCGTGAAGATATTAGCATCTGTTCTACTGAAGCGTGCTAAGCTAACTCCTCTGACATGTTTAAGTCACTAAAACCTCACGCTTCAATGTGTTAGCCGTGATTAGACCCGGGTTAACTGCTCCTCCTGTCACAGCGATTACACAAAATCACCACAAACGCTCACACATGACCGGCTCTGTGCCACACGCAAAGCTAGCTCTCTCCGCGCTAACATTGCTAACGTGCATTTTAGCGTACCACATGACTTATCCCTGTAGGAGCTGGGTCTTTGTTTCCCTGTTGCATGCGATCAAACCGGGGTGAAGGTGCAATGAAAAATGCAGATGAACTTGAGTGGGTTTGTAGGTCACACGCTAACGCTAACCTAGCATACGGCTAAAAGGCTACGGGGTTAAGAGGTTTCCTAGTGGATTTTGCCTGAGGGCCTTTCAAGATTAAATCAGGCTTGAAACAATAGCGGCATTATTGTTGCTTTGTCATGTAGACGAAGACGACTTGTGAACTTAAATGATTTTATACAGTCTATTTTTTTTAATTCACATTTCATTTTTGTGGGTCTTAGTTGGTTTAATGTTTTTTTTTGTTTTTTTATATATACAGATAAAAATGAGACTAAATATGCAGGAATAACCTCAAACTAATGAGAAAAAAGGTCAGTTTTTCTGCTTTGAGTTTAAGTCTATCTTGTTGCCGTATTTGCCGTATCGCCATATTTATTTGTGTCGTTATCTAAAAAATAAATGCTCTGGAACTTTCTTTACAAACTCTATTTAACTTAAATTAAGGCGAAAGTAAGGACACAACTGACAGATAACATTTCAACTGTTTCTGGTGAGTAAAATAATGAAAATAAGGTCAAGCTAACACCTAGCATGACTGACGCAAATCTGGTAACTGACTCAGATTGGGGAATGACCAGGCCGAGTCCTCTGTATCTGAAAAGCAGAGAGGATAGGCAAATAGTGGAGTTCTACAGAGGATAGACCTGCTGTTTCAGACCTGCCGTTCTACAGAGAGGGGCTGAAGCCGTGTGCAGAGCGAGTCTTTGTTTGGTTCAGTCCCAGTGGCTCCAGAGCAGCTCATAATTCATCAGGAACACACAGATCTACATCACCTCCAGAGAGAAGAGAGGCATGCTGGGAGATTAGGCTCACAAGACTTTCCCCTCCTGTTCATCCCTCTATCAACTTTTATTTCTCCTCTTCTCCCTCTCTTTTCCACTGTCCTCCTTCTGCTCCTCCTCCTCCTCCTCACCTCTTTCCTTCGCCTCTCTCCTCCTCCTCTTTCTCTCATCTCCTCCTCCTGCCTTCTCATTCTCTTCCTCTCCTCTCTCCTTCCCCTCTCTCCTCTTCCTCTCCTCTCTTCTCCTCCTCTCCTTCCCCTCTCTCCTCCTCCTCTTTCTCGCCCCCTCCTCCTCTTGTCTTTTCATTCTCCTCCTCTCTCTCCTCTCCTCCTTTCCCTGGTGATGTAAATCCTAAACCACATAAGAGCACATGTGCATAAGTCCGTGTAGCATACGCCTCAGTGTCCAGTACAAACATTCATGCTAGTCTCAATCTCTCCTCCTCCTCTCTCTCCTCCTCCACGTCTCTCCTCCTCTCTCACCCTCATTCTCTCACCTCTCCTCTCCTATTCTCTTCTTCCATGTGCATAAGTCCAGTAGTGTGCTTAAGTATCCAGTACAAACACTTACACTTACACTTACATGTCTCATTCTGTCCTCCTCTCTCTCTCCTCTCCTCCTCCTCTCTCTCCTCTCCTCCTTTCCCTGGTAATGTAAACATGTGTCTCAGTGTCCAACACTAACACTAGACTAATTCTGTCCTCCTCCTCTCTCCTTTCCTCCTCCACTCTCCTCCTTCTCTCTCTCTCCTCCTCTCCTCTCCTCTCCTCTTCCATGTGCGTAAGTCCAGTAGCAGGTGTCTCAGTGTCCAGTACAAACACTCACACTAGTTTCATTCTCCTCTCTCCTTCTCTCCTCTCTCTCTCCTAGTTCTCTCTCTCTCTCTCTCTCCTCCTCTCCTCTTTGAGATGAGAATTCAAGAGCCACCCTCAGACCTCAGACCTTCAGTGGATTTTTAAAACACAGATACAGCAGATTTTACAGAGGCGTCCCGTTTCTCTCTCCCTTTTTAGAATAAATGACCATATGTCCAGAAAATAACAACCCAAAACTAGACTAGCAGGTAAAGTAGTGCTGAACAGGTTTAGTTTGGGACCAGAGTGGCTCAGTGGTGGTTGTGTCCTTGGGCAAGACACTTCATCCGCATTGCCTTGTATGTTTGTGTGGCGCAAGTTGGCAGTCGCGCTTCCATCAATGAAAGTAGCGCTTTGAGAGGCTCAGCGTGTGCACAGTGCAGAGTCTGGGAGAGCCATAGACTGTCTATATAAATGGACATAGCTAACCTGCTAGCCACCGAGCTCCAAACAGGAAGTGATCATGGGCGCACTTCCGGCTCCATCGGCTCCAATTGACTTTCTATTAAAAAACTCTGGCCCCTCTCTCTGTAACTGCTACTCATAATTTTGGTCTTAAAATGTTCGTATTACCCCACTCTACATGATCCTGGGGTTTTTATTTAGCTATTTTGTCCCTAAATCAAGATATGAACATTAATAACAGACAAATCAGGCGCCTTCTTTCCCCGAGGTCACTCCCACTAGCGTTAGCAACAGGTTTGATTGACAGCTGAATGCTATGGGTGACGTCACACTCACTTAGTCCCACTTCTTTATACAGTCTGTGAGTAGAACAGGCGGCCATTTGTAGTAGTAGTAACAGTAGTAGGCCTAGTAGTAATAGTAGTAGCAGTAGTAATAGCTGTAGTAATAGTAATTTTAGTAGTAGCAGTAGTAGAAGCAGCAGCAGTAGTAGTAGTAGTAGTAGTAGTACTTTTCTCTTAATTAAAAGTCGAAAGACTACAGTATTTGTGGTTGTATTTGGAGTGGAACAGATGGGACATTTGGAGGTGGCTTCTGCTCCATCTGTGACTGAGTCTGATACACAGAGAGACACGAGAGAGGGATGAGGAGAGAGGAAAGAGGAGGAGGAGAGAGGGAGGAGGAGAGGAGAGACGATACACACAGAGACACGAGATAATGTGGACTGAAAACAGGAGAGAGGGAGGAGGAGAGGAGAGAGGGATGAGGGAAGAGGGAGGAGGAGAGAGAAGAGAGGGAGGAAACAAGAGAGGAGAGGAGAGGAGAGATGATATACACAGATCCACGAGATACAGACGAGAGGGATAAATGAGAGGGAGGAGGAGAGGAGAGAGGGAGGAGGAGAGGAGAGATGATAGGCACAGAGATACAAGATACAGGAGAGAGGGATGAAATGAGGGAGGGAGGAGGAGAGAGATATTAGGCACAGAGACACAAGATACAGTAGAGAGGGATGAAACGAGAGAGGGAGGAGGAGAGGAGAGAGGGAGGAGGAGGAGGAGAGAGATGATACACACAGAGATACAGGAAAGAAGGAGGAGGAGAGGAGAGGAAGAGAGGGAGGAAACAAGAGAGGGAGGAGGAGAGGAGAGATGATACACACAGAGACACGAGATACAAGAGAGAGGGAGGAGGAGAGAGGGAGGAGGAGAGACGAGAGATATGATACACACAGAGGCACGAGATACAGGTGAGAGGGAGGAAGAGAGAGGAGGAGGAGAGAGGGAGGAAGAGAGGAGAAAGGGAGCAGGAGAGGAGAGATGATACACACAGAGACACGAGATACAGGTGAGAGGGAGGAGGAGACAGGAATGAGGAGAGAGGGGTGGAAGGCCTAGAAAGCAGAGAGGGATGGAGAAGAGCTAGAGAGAGACGGCGAGAGGGGACTGGAGGAGCGAGGGATGGAGAGAAGGAGGAGTGGTAGAGGAGTGACTATAGACAAAAATGGGTGAATCTCCTTAACCCCATTTACACCTGGGGCAAATTCAGGAGTAGAGCAGGAGAAGGAGGCGGGGTCTGGAGGCATAAGGAACAGCGTGATTGGTCTATCCACACTTCAAACTCTGCCCCTGCAGCCAGGTGTTTGTAATCGGCAACACCTGGCTGTCATCAGGGCAGTCTTGTGTGATGTACGTAGTACTTGAAATCGCAGCGGCCACCGGAGGCAGCACACACTCAGTTTTTAACCATTTTTGACCAAATGTACCTCGTTTGCACTAAAATTGGACTAGAAACAGCACATGATGCTATTAAAAACACACGCGCAGTTTAGTAGCAAAAGACCCAAACACAACCCAATTTGTCCGACACACTGAACACGCGGTAAACAGCGATATTCCCACGTCCCCTCCCCGATTCCCTGCTCCCTCCCGCTCTTGTTCTGTGATAGAGCCGTCATTGTCGTCACTTACACTGGAAGTAGAGCTCCTCGTCGCCCTCTTGAGACGCCTTGCTGTAGCCGCATTGTCTGAAAAACACAAACAGATGAAGATGTGAGCGGCTTTGGTCCCGGGCGGCGCAGACGACACAAATAACACGGAGGTTCAGAGAGATAAGGAACGCTCGGAGTGATAAGAGGAGAGAGGGAGGACAGAGGATAGGAAAGAGGGAGGACAGAGGAGAGGAGAGAGGGAGGACAAAGAAGAGAGGACAGAGGAGGGGAGAGAGGGAGGACAGAGGAGAGGAGAGAGGGAGGACAGAGGAGGGGAGAGAGGGAGGGCAAAGAAGAGAGGACAGAGAAGGGGAGCGAGGAAGGCCAGAGGAGAGGAACGAGGGAGGACAGAGGAGGGGAGAGAGAGAGGACAGAGGAGAGGAACGAGGGAGGACAGAGGAGGGGAGCAAGGGAGGACAGAGGAGGGGAGCGAGGGAGGCCAGAGGAGGAGAACGAGGGGACATGGGGCTGATAAATACATGTTTACGATTGGACAAAGATATGAGACTGGCAAAAGTTCACCTGTCGAGGAGAGAACAGAACAAACTCTCAAACGTCTCAGGAAGTACCACCAAAGAAAAGAACTGGCTTTACCGGAGCCACCAGATCTAAACCAGGTCTAAACCAAGTCTATAACAGGTCTAATCTAGAGCTAAACCAGGGCTAAACCAGGGCTAAACCAGGTCTAAACCAGGTCTAAACCAAGTCTATAACAGGTCTAATCTAGAGCTAAACCAGGGCTAAACCAGGGCTAAACCAGGTCTAAACCAGGTCTAAACCAAGTCTATAACAGGTCTAATCTAGAGCTAAACCAGGGCTAAACCAGGGCTAAACCAGGTCTAAACCAGGTCTAAACCAAGTCTATAACTGGTTTAGTCCTGGTTTAGTCCTGGTTTAGTCCTGGTTTAGTCCTGGTTTAGTCCTGGTTTAGTCCTGGTTTAGACCCGGTTTAGTCCTGGGGGAGGTGTGTTTTATCACGTCTCTTGTAATCTGGTTTATGGACAAAGTCATGACCCGATCTGTCACAATATATCACCTTAAGCTAGTGTCCTTAAGATAGGAGACAAAGAGACGAGATGAGACAAAGGAAGGAACCAAGGAAGCAAGGCAGGAAGGAAGGGATGAAGGAAAGGAGACGAGGATCGAGGGGGTTTGACAGAATTGGGATTAGCCGAACGTGGGCGGTCCTTGGGGAGTTTTACATGGAGGAAACAAAAGTGAAGTAGGGTAGATATGAGAGTGGCCTTTAAAACCACAGAACAATAGAGAAATATACAGAACAGAGACGAGGAGTTCAGCTCTGAGTGACACAACAGAGCCAGGTTTAGCCCAGCACAACAAAAGAGGGTGAATGGGACAAAAACAAAACAAAATGTAATTAAAATTATCAAATAAAAAGTAAACAGTAAGGGAAGATAATTTAAAGGTGCACTATCAGGGTTTTCCAGGACTTTTTCTATTAAGTAATCACATCGTCTACAACTATAAAACCCCATGTAACTA
>KN483400.1:18453-37338 GCA_000787095.1 Periophthalmodon schlosseri | reverse complement strand
AGGAGAGGGAGGAGGGGGGAGGGGAGAGGGAGGAGAGAAGGGAGAAGACAGATTATTGAAGTATCTAAAGATGCATTACGTAACTTTTTTGATGGAGGGACCCGTTTGTCTCCACGGAGAGATTATTGCTTTGCCTGGAATGTTCCGCAGTATGGCATTAAAGAGAGGGCATCATGCTAAATCAACGTTTTCTATCTTTCTACCGTGGTATAACGCTCCGACGTTTTACACTCATCAAAAACAGGTCAACCGTGCATGTTTGAGTAATCTAGCGATCTCTCCCTAGCCCTATTCGAACCCTCCTCACCGTTAGCGGCACGAGCCTGTACAAGGCTCCGCCCACAAGCCCACGTCACCCACGCTCCCGCCACGCGGCCCCTCCCCGCTCGGCCCTCCCCTCGCAGCCGGCAGCAGAGCGACAGAGCGTCAGAAACCAAACTGAAACGTATTAAACATGTTAAAATGTTAAAATGTTAAAAATATGCCATGTTAATACGTTATTTTGGGCGAATAAAAATATGTAAACCGCCTCTTTAAACTTTATCTTCACGAAGACGAGTAGATGGCGGCACCGGGCCAAGTTACAGGTCAGATCTGTGGAGAGGTGACCCGGCTCACGGCATGTTTTTCGAAGGATTAGTCACAAATAAAAGCTTGATTTCGGTTGTAACTTTCCCGTTAACAATAATGGAATAATATTTTTGACATCCATCGGGAACGTGCTCAAATAAAAATGTATCTTTAAACGTCTTGGTTGAACAAAAGTGAGTGAACTGTCAAATTAAACTCAAAAGTGCAGAACTACAATTATACCTTTGTTTGGAAGACTGCACTGTAAGTTTCTGTTCTTTTTTATCAATATTTTTGCATCTTTTTACATCTGGACGGGATATTTGCGGTAAATATATTGAAGAAATGATGATCTACTCGCGCTGTACGACGTGGAGTTTGGATTAGACGGAGATTAAATATCAGAGAGAGATCGTTCAGCTTTAGGCTTTAGCTCAACTCAAAGTCAGAAAAGCAGAAATATAATGATGAAATACCAGAGTTTAACGTGAAATTTTTGCGCTTTCAGTCTCTCATCGAACATAATGAGGGAAAAAAATCCGAAGTATTTTTGTTTTATTTTAGGGAGAGACAGATTCAGTAAATTTAATCTCAACTTCAAACTTTAAAAGCTTAGTTCTTAAACATTAGACTTGGTATTTTTAAATTATACACAACAACATTTTTTGTTAATTAGTTTCAGTTTTGTTTTTGACGCTCTGAGCTCCCCCTCCCTTTGCTCTCCGCGCTAAGCCCCTCCCCCTTCAGAGCGCCATCGCAACACAATCGGCGAACATCCCGGTAATGAAACTACTGCGCGTCGCATCAGGTTTGGGAAGTTGTAGTTTATCGTATTGTAGGGTTACGTAGGCTTGTGGGCGGAGCCTCGTACAAGCTCACGCTGCTAACCGTAAGGAGGGTTCGAACAGGGCCCGGGAGAGATCGCTAGATTGCTCAAACACGGATGACTTCTCAAACCTCTTCGGGCGTGTTTTTGATGAGGGAACAACGTTGTAACATGGTAGAAAGCTTTGGACTTTGTATTTTTGTAAACTATACACAGTTTAATTTCTAGCGCTAATAATAATAATAATAATAATAAATAAATCGTGAATGCGCTCACCCCTTCCTCGTCCTCGATGATGTCATTTCCTATGGAGGCCAGCGTGGTCCATTTGCAGTTGTTTGTGGAGCGAACGGCGCAACGTTTGTGAGCTTTGAACTTACACACTGGAGAAAAAAAACAAGTAAACATGGGTTAATATGGTTTATCGACATTGTAGAGTCTCTATAGTTTAACCTGAGCTGGAGACAGGTCTGAACTCTGTGGTGGAATTTGTTGTGTAACTGTCAGATTATAGATGTGTCGACCTGGTTTATGGTTAATATCTCTGTAGTTACTGGGCCTATCCACATGAAACAAAAACTGGCACAAAGTTCAAACTCTTCTCTGTCAGTTAGTGCTGAGCGATATGACGATACATATCATGGGGACGATAGAAAAGCGTCTATCGTGCCTTTCTCTTCTATCGTTTCTAACCTAATTTTATCAATTATTACAGCAAATATATCATTAAATAGCCTGCGACGATTGTCTTAGTGTTGTCTTGTCACTGTGCAGACTCTAAGTTTATATAAGTGAAAATAAAGAAGAATAAAAAAGACATTTTTCGCAAAGAAACGTTACTTAACTCATGAGCGCCGAACGACGGACGCGCAACAGGTTGAAGTTTCACGCCCGGAGTCGCAACAGAGAGAGACGGCTACGCGGGCAGCACAAGAAGAAGCACTTTTACTGAAAAGACGGGGCACGTCTGTGATTTGGTTACATTTTGGGTTCAAGAGGTTCCGACACGGAGCAGAAGACGGCCGTACGCAAACTGCGCTACAAGACTATTCCCGCGCCCGATGTCGACGCAACAAACCTCTTCTGTCGCCTAAAGAAGGTCCACGAAAAAGAAAACATAAGAATCCAAAAAATCCGAGCTAAACCAAGTTGTGGAACGGCGGGGGGCAAGTCGCGAAAAGAAAAACAACAGCCGGCCGAAGATAAAGCAGCGTTTCGCACAAGGCCGTATGAGAAAACGTACGTAAAACGAAAAGTAAGCAATGAAATTTTTGTCAAACTTTTCAGAGAATAACTGAAAACTTTATCGCGGCATATCGTGATATATATCGTTATATATATGATTTTTTCCATATCGTGCAGCACTACTGTCAGTATAAATAAACAAAAGTGAAATGATTTTTTCACGACGGCTTCAGAAAGTGGTGCCATCGTTCAACCCCAAAGACGCGACTGTTGTCAGATTAACAAGTTTGTAGCGCCGATCCCAAACAAATAACGGTGAATCTCCCATAGAGTTATACAGGCCCCGCCCTCCATCTGAAACTATGACATCATTAAATTATAAAATATTCCGAACGCAAACAATTACAACTGATCATAAGCAGAAATGTACCTACGCCGTTTTGAACGTTGTTTCCAGGTAAAGTTCATATAAAGATAAGCTTGTACTGTATCATTTTTTCCACGTTTTTAGTCCAAGGACGTTTGCGGTTGCAGTTTTGTTTGCGTTGCGTAACTTTCTGAAGTCCGAATGTGTCAGAGCTCGTCACAATCACGGCTCGCCCTGTAATAAAGAGCAAATAAACCCGCGCTAATCTAATCTAAAGGTTAGGAAACACGAGTCACTGTGGGTTAAGAGTTCAAGGTGACACTCACATTAAAGAGGACGTTGTTCTGCAAACACACAACATATTTACATCACCGTGTTTCCTTTTATTGATTTGAAAACGCTATATTCGCCCAAAACAACGTATTAAAATGTTGAATTAGTTCAGTTAGGCTTGTGGGCGGAGCCTTGTACAAGATCGTACTGCCAACCATAAGGACGGTTCGAATAGGGCCTGGGGAGAGATCACTAGATTACTCAAACATGCACGGATGACATAAAACCTCTTCAGGCGTGTTTTTGACGAGGAAACAAGGTTATAACAGGGTAAAAAGCTCCAACTGTCCATGTGTGTAACTATAAGTATGGTTAAAGTTATAATATGTTTTACTATATATAGTATTAGGAGTAGTTTTAGTAGTAGTACTTGTAGTATTTGTAGTATTTGTAGTATTTGTAGTATTTGTAGTATTTGTACCTTCACAGGAGAGTCCATGGGAGGTGACTCCGGGCAGCGCCTCTCTGCAAACGTTACAGAAGGTGGGGCGGGCGTGCGAGCATGCGTACCAGTTATGCATCCCACTGAAGTGCTCCATGTTAAACTGACTGGCCTGAAGAGAGAGAGAGAGAGAGAGGGAGAAAGAGAGAGAAAGAGAGGGGGGGGAAGAGAGAGTGAGAGAGAGAGAGAAAGGGAGAAAGAGAAAGGAAGAGAGAAAGAGAGAGAAAGAAAGACAGAGAGGAAGAGAGAGAGAAAGAGAAAGAGAGAGAGAGAAAGAGAGAGGGAGAAAAAGAGAGGGAGAGACAGAGAAAGGGACGTTGGGTCTATGGGGAATTTGACATTATTGATTTGAACTGGACTCACAGTGAAAGAGAGAGAGGTTAAAAAAGGAGAGGACAAAAGAGGTAGGGGAGAAAGAGAGAGAGATAAAGAAAGAGAGAGGAAGAGAGAGAGAGGGAGAGAGAGAAAGACAGAGAGAGAGAGAAAGAGAGAGGGAGAAAAAGAGAGGGAGAGAGAGGGTGAGAGAGAGAAAGGGAGAAAGAGAAAGGGAGAGAGAAAGAGAGATAAAGAAAGACAGAGAGGAAGAGAGAGAGAGGGAGAGAGAGAAAGACAGAGAGAGAGAGAAAGAGAGAGGGAGAAAAAGAGAGGGAGGAGAGAGGGGAAAAGAAAGAAAAACATCAGGATCCTGGAGTGAAAACGAGAAATATGAACAACATGTAAAGAGAGAGAAAAGAGGAGGAAGAGAGAGAGGGAGGGATACAGAGGAAGGAGAGAGGAGAGGAGGAGAGGAGGAGAGAGGAGGAGAGGAGAGACAGAGGAGAAGACAAGAGAGGAAGAATGAGAAAGAAAGAGGAGACAGAGAAGGAGGGATACAGAGGAGAGGACGAGAGAAGGAGAGGAGAGGAGAGAGGAGAGAGAGAAGGAGGGATACAGAGGAAAGAGAAAGGAGAGGATGAGAGAGGAGGAGAGGAGAGAAAGAAAAGAGAGAGAGAGAGAGAGAGGGATACAGAGGAAAGAGAGAGGAGAGGACAAGAGAGGAGTAATGAGAGAAAAAGAGAGAGGGAGAGGAGGAGAGAGGTGGAGAGGGAAAAACATGAGAATTCTGGGGTGAAAATGGTAAATACTGCCAAAATGTGATGAGAGAAAGAGAGAGAGAGTGAGAGAGAGAGAGAGAGAGAGAGCGCGAGAGAGAGCGAGAGAGAGGGAGAGGCGGGGTTACATTCAATATAATTCATTATTTCTAATCCATTTCCAAATAACCCTAATTATTTCTGTACCAAGAGCCGATACCGTTATAACTGCGCTGTGTCTTATTTGAGGCTCACAGTTCACCTTTGACCTGTGACCTCTGAGCCGTGAGCAGAGAGGAACATAAAGAAGCACACGAACTGTTCTGCACATTAACCTCCGCTTTAATCATATGAGACTGTCACATGAACCAAGAAATATTAGCGCTCTCTTTATAGTTCACAGAGGACATCAGCGCAGTGCTTGTGTTTACGACAGTAGCATGCTAACGTCGCTAAGTGGAGCTGGTGCTTCTTAGCTTCTGCACTGTGACTTAATGTAATTGGCTAACAAATTTAGCGACTGAATAGAGCGGGTTCAGACCTTGTAACACTGTTATGATAAAAGTGGCTCGTTAGCAGTTAGCGAAGAGCTCAGTCATTAGCAGTTAGCGCGGCGCTCAGTCTGAAGATGTATTAGTCAATATTACAGGTACTTCTCTAAATTATATTGGAATTATACTCAACTAAAGTGATTTTAGGACACATTTAAAACAGCCCTCAAATAAATATTCCAGTGAAAAAATAGGATTTACTATAAAAGTCTTATGAAATGAATTAACTTTACCACTGTAAAAAAAAAAAAAACCTGTAAAAATTATGTCTGGTATTGATGCTCAAAATGAAGTACTCATACTTGTTTTGGCAAAAGTGGTATCGGCGCATCCCTATATTATTTCTTGAGTTTTCAGACCATCTTTGAACTTTTTTTTTCGGCTGTGTTTGCTAATGTGTGCGTTGCGTCTCCACGGTAACGGCTGAGCATTCCTCCATAGAGCCAAACCTCGTAAGTCTCCCACTTCTGCACAGACTTGAGCGCGCTGATCCAGTCCTCCATCTCCTTCCTGCTCTCCGCACACAGCATCAGCTTTCGGAAGGGAGTGATCACCTGGAAAACGGATTTAATATTTCATCAGATTAGATACAGATCATTATAGTTCACGTTGTAGAGAGGCGTCCTGTTCAGAATACAGAAAAAATAGAAACAAATTTGACGATGTCACAATTTCAGATAAAGGGAATTGACGTATATATTGGCCTGTTTTTGTTTCATGTGGATAGGCCCAGTAATTACAGCGATATTAACCATAAACCAAGTTAACACAACTATAATCTGACAGTTAAACAGCAAATTCCACCATAGAATTCTGACCTGTTTCCAGATCAGTTTAACCCGGAAGAACCCACAGGGTCAAATTTGGCCGCAGTTAATTGCTGCTCTCCAAAATGAACAAACAAAAAAATATGTCAAATTTAACTTTGAAAAACGCAGAGTGCCACTTCTGGCCCCTGCACAGAGACACCTAGTGGATGAATATTGAACTAAAATGAGCCAGAGTGGTAGTGATTTGGGCCTTGTGTTCTTGTTTCCATTGGCCAAAGTGACGTTTGTACATTTGAAATTCAGTTCTAACGTCCAACAAATAAAGCAGAAAAGAACATTGTGTCATGTCTCATTGTATCTGTGTGGTTGACTGATTATTTTCCTAAACTTAAAATAGTTTGCATTGACAGTGTTTGTTACTGTGATTCTTTGAAATGATACGTCTAAAGCCCAATGGGTCAAATTTGGCCCTGATCCTAAATTAGAGAATAAAGGGTTAAAATTGAAAAGTGGATATTTCAGTGTTCAGTGAACTTATAGCAGTAATTTAATGCATTGTTCATAATTTTCCAAAGAAGAAAAGGGTTCTTGGGTTCTCCGGGGTTAAACTACGCAGACTCTTCAATGTTCTGGGGTCACATGAGCACCACCTGTACATTACCAGCCTCACACAACTGGATCAGAGGCTCTTTGACTTCTCTGAGCGCTCTGTGATGTCGTGACGTTTTATCAGCGGAACTGTTTTTAGCCTCTGGCATTTACGCAGCTGCTTCGTACTTGTCTGATCTAGATCACAGTTAACGCAGACGATACCAAATATGAACATAACTCTGAGTGTACAGCTTCAATTGGTTCAATGAGCAAATTCCCCCAGTGTGGAGTCCCGTTCAAAGTACAGCCTCTGCGCGAAGTGAACGTTTAAAACACATCAATCCACAAAATAAAGCCACACTATAACTTTTTAGCCAAGAAATACTGAAATAAATGTTTCTTTTTTTCATTTTGGTTGTGTTTACGGCACTGAAACACATAGACAAACATGTGTCCTTACTATGAGGAGGCTTTCATCTCCACAAACCCGACTCTTACTTGGCCTGGAGGGGGGCCTGCTCCTGCTCGTTTCCATGGCTATAATCTTCCGCAGTTTGGCATGAAACGCATCTATCTCCAGGGTGCGATTTGTTCAAAAAGCAGAAGGGGGGATGATTTTTTCTTCGTAATTAAACATTAATTTAGGCTATAAGGCTATTAAAGAGTCACGCAAAAGCACCGTGACCATAACTCCACCTCTTCAAATCACATGTAAATATTCACCTTATTCCGAAGTTGTCGTGGGCACCGCCATCGTCATTCGGGTTGTATTATTTTGTATGAAGCTGCCGATCTTGAATAGGTTGGGGACCACAGAGCCGTTTTAAAGCTTCCCAGAGAATCGGTGCGGCGTTGACTTGTTATTGCACATTACTGAACATCTGACACAAACCAGCCGACTTTATGTAATATTTTAGCGCCGAGACGTTTCCCAAATTCTCCATTGAAAGGAACGGGATCTCCACTTAACCGGAAGTGCTACTACAAAGAAAGCGCGGTTTAGTTGCATTTACGGGAAAAAATGAGCGGGGCGGAATAAGGTCAATAGGAGCTAACGGCCAACGACGCATCATCAGCACCAGCGCCACGGTCACCTTAACCAATCAATAAACCTCAGCCCTATCGCCGCTCTCTGAGGAGGTGTGCAAACGTCACATGGTCAAATACGAGAACGAAACTTCCCTCCATTCAAAAGATACATACTTCCCTCCATTCAAAAGATACATCCGGTGCAAATTGTTGCTCCAGCAAACCCCAAACCGGGTGATTAAAGCAGCCGACGATGAAGATGCGTCTATGTATTTAACTGCTAATGCTAATGATGAACTGATAATGTCTCTCTTATAAAGTAATTGTAATGAAATGTGTATTTTTAATGTGTGTTCACCTGCCCAGGGACTGCACATGGAAAGTAGCAGTAGCTAAATCTGGTACAAATCATCATCTTTTTTTTTTTGTGTAAGATTAATGAATTTGTACATGGTCCCTGACAAACAAAAAAGAAAGAAAGAAAGATGCGCCCGTCGATAACGCAAAGGACGGTCGGCCACTGCCAGCCGCTCCCATAGAAGCCCCAGCAGAGGGGACGTTGTGCGGGGTCGGGGGTCGTTGGGCTGTGTGCCTGAGGCGAGCGCGACTGTACAGAGTCTGAGCTGCAAATGAACTGATACATTTGGGACACAGTCTGTACCTGGTCATTTCGTTTTCTCCCCCCCTAAGAATAAAACAGACGGAGGGATCGGAAAAACAGGAGCAGAGAGAGGAATCTCCCCCCACCCCCATCCCCCCAGCGAATCGCACCCTGTCTACCTCCATGGAGAATGTTCCAAAGTATGGTTTTAACGCTCTATTTCCTTGGAATCATGCAGGTGATGTGCCAACCCACCATTAGGCAGAACTAAACATGAGATATTTCTGTACCGTGAAGCTGTTGTTGATGTTCTTGGTGCTGGTTTCGGCCACACTGGCGTCGGACAGGTCCACCTCATCGAAAATCAGAGACTGAAACAATAAAACAGTGATTTTGGATAGAGATATAACCAGTGGTGTGGAGGTGGGTGGATGCAGCGGTGAATGACTCTATACAAATGCAAATGCAAAACATGCACTAGGAGAACGATTTAAAATGGAAGAAGTAACCTGACTATTATTACTATCTCAATGTTTTTGGTGAAGCAGGTCTGAACGATCCAACTGCGATATTTCTGACAAGCAGATTTGCGATTTATGTTTTAATAAGATCATTCAGTTTAAAGTTCACATTTTAAATCTGAACTCACAAACTAATAGAAGACATTTAAGAACATGTTCAGATCGAAGCCACAGGGCGAGCAGTTTTTATGCAGAACAAGACCGGACATTTTGTCGTTTGTCGAAAAATATGGTACTTAAAATGTCAGCTTTTGCGATTTACTAATTTCATTCATTCAAATTGAGATTTCGATTTGATTTACCGTATTTTCCGGAGTATAAGTCGCACCAGCCAAAAAATGCATAATAATGAAGAAAAAAACATATATTTCACATATAAATCGCATCTGAGTATAAGTCGCACCCAGGGCCAAACTATGAAAAAAAGTGCAATTTATAATCCGGAAAATACGGTAAATTAATCTTGCAGCCCTAGTAAATATTAATCTAAAAATAGCAATAGCAATAAAATAAAATACAAAATAAATAAACAAATAATAGCAATAAAATAAAATAAAATAAAAAATAGCAATAAAATGAAAAAAGTAAAAATAAAAAGTAGTAATAAAATAAAATAAAAAATAAATAAAATAAAATAACATAAAATGAAATAAAATAAAATAAAATAAAAGCAATTGTCTGGTAACTTGTAGGCTTCGGTATCTGTTCTCTCAGTATAAATAAATACATATAAGATGAGTACTTATTAGCCTAAACGCGTGTATTGTGTGGTAGTACCTTGCAGTCTTTGGCGTAGTAAAGCGTCCGTCCTCTCAGTTTGAAGTATCTCCGCTTCCATCTCTGAAAGGAGCTGGTCTGTTTGAGCAGGATTCCCTCTTTGACGCTTTTCTGTCGACAAAAATACACAGCGGTTCATCACCAAATGTATCACCAAACCGGGAGAGTACGCTATAAAAACAAAGACGCGAGTGTTTGAGCAGTGAATGGTTTTTTCTGTCTGTTACCGTGACAACAAGAAGACGCACTCTAAAAACTAGCCCGAGGTGTGCGTTTGTCAGCTGAGAGCTCGCCGCGCACTTACACAAAACGAATGTAAAGCACGTGCTGTAGGTTTCGATCATCAGAGGGAGTTTTTAGTGTTTCTGAGGCTATAGAAACCTCAAGTGACCCTACGGATAAATAAATAAATATAAATAAATTAAAGAGTAAATGTTTGTTCGCTGTGTCATGTTTAAAATCATTAAAGGTCCTATATTACGCAGAATTGACTCTCATGAGCTTGTGCCCATGTTATAACGTTGTTACCTTCTCAAAAACACACCTGGAGTTGTGTTTTGTTTCATTCACACATGTTTGAGTAACACTTTATTATTAGTCTGTCCACATCTCCACAGCTTAAAATGCTCTGTTCCACCTTGTGATGTCATGAAGTGGTAGTTTTCAAGTTAACAGCTACATTTTACTTTTGTTCAGTAGAGATCGGCAATTCCAGGGGTGAAATCATCCAAATGATTCTAGTGAAGGTGTGTGGAGTTTAAAAACACAGTGGAGCACTTCCTGTATTACCACATGACATCACAAGGTGGAACATAGTGTTTTCTGTTCAAGAGAAGAACCTAAACATGCAGGGTTTGTGTGTTAAACATGTGTGAATGAAACAAAACACAACTCAGGTATGTTTTAGCTGCGGAAACAACATCATAACAAAGATAAAAAATGGTGTAATATGGGCCCTTTAAACCAAATTTAAAAGGTACAAACTCCATGATTCCATGGAAACAGAAAGTTAAAACCATACTTCGAAACACTCTCCATGGAGATAGAAACGTATAGCCAAAGGGACAACATTTCGACGGAAACCAGCGGGGGAGTCAGGTTTGTGGAGACGCAAACTCACTCACAGTTTGATGTAAATAAATAAAATCTGAGAATGACGTGGGGAGCAGTGGGGATTTTCAAAGCAATGGCGTCTTGAATACAGGAGAATAAAGGTCACTCAAACACGCATGAATCACTCTAAATACAACTTCGAGAGGGTAGCTGAAAATGTAAACTGAACGCTCTGAAAAGTCTCCTTTAACTTCAGGATATTATGTTTAAAGCACATCAATTTTTTACCGGAGTATTTGCCAAAAAAAATAAAATAATAAATACATACAATGAGTGAATTCAGTCACTCTTCTTCCATATATGGTAAGGAATGGAACCTTGAGTTAAATAACAGAAAGTAATCATCTTACTCAAATACATCTATAAATAGTTTGAATGGGGTTTTAGCAGCTTGTGCCAACCAATTAGCAAGAAGTTGCATCACAAACATTACACAACAGTGACTTCCTGTTTGGACCTGGGTTATGTTTAAGATCTCTGTAATTACTGGGTTTTCCCACATGAAACAAAAACCGGTACAGTTCAACGTCTTCTCTAGACAAAAGTGAAATGGTATTTTCACAATAGCTTCATTACAGCTTCATTATTTAACCCCAAAGACATAATTACTGTCAGTTGAAAGAACTTTAAAGGGCCCATGTTACCGTATTTTCCAGAGTATAAGTCGCACCAGCCAAAAAATGCATAATAATGAAGAAAAAAACATATTTCACATATAAATCGCATCTGAGTATAAGTCGCACCTCCGGCCAATCTATGAAAAAAAGCGCGACTTATACTCCGGAAAATACGATACGTTTTTTTCTGATCTATGTTATAATGTTGTTTCCTCATCACAAACACACCCTGAGTTGTGTTTTGTTTCATTCACACATGTTTAACACACAAATCCTGTATATTTAAGCTTTAAGTTCTTCTCTCAAACACTCTGTTCCACCTTGTGATGTCATGCGGTATACCAGGAAGTGCTCCATTGTGTTTTTAAACTCCACACACCTTCACTAGAATCATTTGGACAATTTCAGCCCTGGAATTGCCGAGCTCTACTGAACAAAAGGTAAAACGTAGCTGAAAACTACCGCTTCATGACATCACAAGGTGGAACGTAGCATTTTGAGCTTTGGAGATGTAGGCAGCCCAATGACGCAGGATGTGAATGCAACAAAAAAACGCAACTCCAGGTATGTTTTTGAGGTGGTAACAACGTTCTAACAAGGCTAAAAGCTCACAAGAGTCGATTTTGCGTAATATGGGACCTTTAAGACATAGGATTAATATGGCGAGTTTGTGGAGCCAGTCCCAAACACGTAACGATAAGGTTCAACATTTCTTTCAATAACAGTGAATCTCCCATAGAGTTATACAGGCCCCCGTCCTCCGTCTGAAACTATGACATCACACTGAAGGCTGTTGTGAGCGCGTCTCATCACATGCCACTGGGATGAGAACATGTGATGAGGCAACCTTGAGTCCACACTGTCACACATCTGAAAGTCTAAAGGTGAAATTGTGCAAAAGACTTTAACGATTAGAAATTACACAACAAGGCGACGAGAGCGATGGAGGTGCTGGCTGTTGTATCTGTCTTTATATAAGTCTATTTCACATATTACACCATTTTCTGATCTATGTTATAAAGTTGTTTCCTCATCACAAACACACCTGGAGTTGTGTTTTGTTTCATTCACGGACGTTTCTTTAACACACAAACCCTGAATATTCAGGCTGAGTTCTTCTCTCAAGCGGAAAACGCTCTGTTCCAACTTGTGGTGTCATGTGGTAATACAGGAAGTGCTCCACTGAGCTTTTAGACTCCATACACCTTCAATAGAATCATTTGGATGATTTCAGCCCTGGAACTGCCAATCACCATTGAACAAAAGGTAAAATGTAGATGTCAACTTGAAAACAACCACTTCATGACATCACAAGGTGGAACAGAACATTCTGAGCTTTGGAGAGCTAGACAACCCAATAATGCAGGATTATTCAAACATGTGTGAATGAAACAAAACACAACTCCAGGTATGTTTTTGAAGATGTAACAACATTCTAACATGGCTTAAAGCTCACGAGTCCATTTTGTGTAATATGGGACCTTTAAACGTGTCCAGAAGAATTGACACAAAGACTGTGAAATGTGAACTGACAAACTAATACAAGAATCACGTTTCAGAACACGTTTGTACAGATCTACACTACAGAGTTAGACGTTTTTATGCAGAATAAGACAGACAGAGATTGTGTTGTTTGTGGAGGAAATGATGCTCCTTCAAAAACTGCAGCCTTTGTGTTTTGCTAATCATGTCCTTGTTTTAATTTAGGTCTGAGGATGGAGTTATAAATACGATATAAAAGATGTATAAGGCCCTCATTCCCGTTCAAAGATGGATTGTCTTTCCTACAAAAATTGCCTCTTTAACTCCCCTCTCAAACCATTTCATTTTTCTGGCTAAGATCTGTACTCACTATCTCATTTTTCTGGCTAAGATCTGTACCTCACTATCTTCAAAGCAGTGGTTAGTGGCTTTGAGATGGAGATGCACCGCAGATTGGTGTCCTGAGCTGCTCTTGCGACGGTGTTGGTACATTCAGTTACGGAGTGGCTGTTTAGTTTTTCCAATGTAACGCTCACTGCACTCTTCACTGCACCGAATGGAGTAGACCACATTACTTTGTTTGTGGCTCGTGGTTTTGTCCTTTGGGTGAACTAGTTTCTGTCTTAAAGTGTTTGTAGGTTTGAAATAGACCCGGGATTCCACGGTTACACCTTTTTTTCTAAGTTCAGATTCCCTGTTGTCCTGTTTTTTAGCTCTCTTAGATCTACTGAAGGCCCATTTTGGATATCCACAGGCAGAGAGGGCTTTCTCGCTTTCTCCACGTGTTGTTCCTCCTTCAGTTTTCCCTCTGTGTTTGCAGGAACCACTTGAGCTCTGTGTTGTAGTGTTCGAATAACTCAGAGTTTGTGCTGCAGTGGATGGTGTGAATCAAAAAGCAGGTGTTGTCTTTTCCACCTGATAGAACAGATTTTTTTTCCCCCCTTTGCAGCTCTAATGCACAGCCCTAAAGTAGCATTCTGACAGTTGTTTTTGGCAGGAGCAGACGCCATAGAAAAAATCTGCCCCAAAGGAAAAAGAAAAGAAAACCTGAAACCGCAAGCCACAGCTCTGATGCATCCGAGCGCATCTTCAGAATGACGAAACATTAGGACCGTTGCCATAACGCCTGAACAATACATCGCAAAAGTATCGATATCACAAAACAGGAAACAACTATAACATGATTAAAAGCTCTGAAAAGTCCATTTTGCAGAATAGGTCTGCTCCAAGTTTTTATTTTGATAGAATTTCAGTAGCAAATTACATCATGTACTTTTTAGTTTTACTATAACTGAAATTATTGAGGGAAGAAGTTCTCCACCGTCATATTGCAAATTTTTCCAGTGTCGTACAGCTCCAGTTGCCATAGCGATTCACAACTGAAACAGACAGGCAGGTGTCGGAACCCCATCAAAAAAGTTCCAAGGTGCCTCTTTAACGAAGCTGCTTTTATTTTCTTCTTTAAGTCTCTCCACGCGTGCTGTGTTGTTCCTTCTGTCTAGTGTGTCCTCTCTCTCTCCCCCAGTTCCCTCCCTCTCATTTTCCCCTCCCTTTCTCCTCTCTCTCTCTTTCCTCCCCTTCACCCCTCTATCTCGTGCTGTGTCGTTCCTTCTCTCTAGTGTGTCCTCTCTCTCCCTCTCTCTTTCCCCTCCCTCTCCTCCCCCTCGCCCCTCTATCTAGTGCTGTGTCGTTCCTTTTCTCTAGTGTGTCCTCTCTCTCCCCCCCTCTCTTTCCTCTCCCTCTATCTCTCTCTCCTACCCCTCTATCTCGTGCTGTGTTGTTCCTTCTCTCTAGTGTGTCCTCTCTCTCTCTCTCTTTCTCTCTCTTTCTCTCTCCCCATTCTCTCCTTCTCTCTTTTCCTCTCCTCTCTCCTCCCCCTCGCCCCTCTGTCTCGTGCTGCTCTCTCTCTCTCTCTTTCTGTGTCCTCTCTCTCTCCTCTCTCTTTTTCTCTCCCCATTCTCCCCTTCTCTCTTTTCCTCTCCTCTCTCCTCCCCCTCGCCCCTCTATCTCGTGCTGTGTTGTTCCTTCTCTCTAGTGTGTCCTCTCTCTCTCCTCTCTCTTTTTCTCTCCCCATTCTCCCCTTCTCTCTTTTCCTCTCCTCTCTCCTCCCCCTCGCCCCTCTATCTCGTGCTGTGTCGTTCCTTCTCTCTAGTGTTTCCCCTCTCTCTCTCCCTCTCTCTTTCCTCCCTCTCCTCCCCCTCCTCCCTCTATCTGGTGCTGTGTTGTTTGCACACAGCTCAGTACACAGCCTGATTAGCGTGTACTGCTAATTACATCACACACTCGCAGGACCCACAGGAGCAGATAAGTGTTTAAACCTGGTGAACAAGACGCCACCAGTTCAACACCAGCGCCACAGACTTTACACAGGGGCGCAAATGTTCCGGAATAAAGCTTTACTTCGTAGGCCTGTCACGATAATTATGACAAACGAGCGAATTATGAACGATACTTTTTGGGGGGGTCAATATTTACTGTGGGTATTTTTCTGTGCTAAGACGATCTATGTTATAATGTTGTTTCCTCGTCACAAACAGACCCGGAGTTGTGTTTTGTTTCGTTCATGTTCAACGCAAAACCCTGCATATTTAGGCTGAGTTCGTCTCTCAAACAGAAAACGCTCCGTTCCACCTTGTGATGTCATGTGGTAATACAGGATGTGCTCCACTGTGTTTTGAAACTTCACACATCTTCAGCAGAATCATTTGGATCGTTTCAGTCCTAGAATTGCCGATCTCTACTGAACCAAAGGTAAATGGTAGCTGTGAACCTGAAAACTACCACTTCATGACATCACAAGGTGGAACAGAGCGTTTTGAGCTTTGGAGATGTGGACAGACTAATAATAAAGTGTTACTCAAACATGTGTGAATGAAACAAAACACAACTCCAGGTGTGTTTTTGAGGAGGTAACAGCATTCGAACATGGCTTTAAGCTCACAAGAGTCAACTTTTCATAATATGGGACCTTTAAGTGTTGCATTCTGTTGTGTATTTATTGCAGCTCATATTTTTTAACAATCCTGTACATTAAGAATACTTTTTGGGGGATAATTCTGCTTTATAGTTTGGTTTTAATATTATTGTTTATTGTCTATATTCACTTCAGTGATATATCGCACTTTAAAATGTGTTTTCGTGACGGGTTTTGTAGTTTGGACTAGTTGCTTTGATACCAGTGACTTTCCAACAGTCCTGGTTTAGTTCCTGGAAGATCTGTTAGTAAGTATGAAGCAGACAAACCACCGAAACTAAACTGCAACCTTTCTGCTTGTGAGATGTTCTGCTCATCTCGATGGAGATAGATACGTTCTGTGCATAGACTGTATAAAGAAGTGGACTAAGTGAGTGTGACGTCACCCACAGCGTTCGGCTCCGGTCAAATGAAGCTCGTCGAGGCTGGAGCAGTTATCGGATGAATTGTGAGTGTGACGTCACCCACAGCGTTCGGCTCCGGTCAAATGAAGCTCGTCGAGGCTGGGGCAGTTATAGGGATGAATTTGGAGCAGAGGTCCACATTTGGAATTCCGACTGCGAGTATCATAGCAACCGAAGAGCCAATCCTGCGCGCACTTAGCAACGCTGTCAATCAATCCTGTTGCTAACACTAGCAGGAGCGACCTCGGGCAAAGAAGGCAGCTGATTTGTCTCTTATTAATGTTCATATCTTGAGTTACCGACACAATAGCGAAATGAAAACACCAGAATCACGTAGAGCGGATTAATATGAACGTTTTAGACCAAAATGACGAGTCTGACACAGAGAGAGGGACGATAGTTTTTCAATAGAAAGTGAGTTGGAGCCAGAGTCGATGGACCCAGAAGCGCGCCCATCGTTACTTCCTATTTGGAACGCGGCGGCCAGCGGGTTAGCTACGTCCACTTATATATACAGGCTACGGTTCTACGCCATACTGTGGAACATTTCAGGAACAGCAAAAACATCTCACGTCTACGCACTGCACCTTTTACAACGATATTATTGTGAATTCTGATTTTTAAATTGTGTGGAGTGGAGCTGTGGGGAGACAGAAACTTGATAACTTGATGTGTTTTTCTCTTAAAGTCAACACGGGTCAGGTTCCAGAGCAAACACAAGCTAATCTGAAGTCTACACAAGTTTCAGTGACATTTACTTTACACTGTGGGGTTTGCAAATCACTAATCAAGACTGCAATTATTATACAAGTAACACAATTTCCTCTGAACAACAAAACACTGTGTCATATCGCGTCTGAAAGCTGCTAACCCTGTAGTTTAGATCTGTACAAACATGTTCTGAAATGTCCCTGTGTGTCAGATGCCCTCCCTGTGTGTCAGATGCCCTCCCTGTGGCTCCGTGGGGTCTTATTCTGTGTAAAAGCTGCTAACCCTGTAGCTTAGACCTCTTTAAACATGGTCTGAAATGCATAGGATCAGTTTAAAGTTCAGATTCTCTCAAATTAAAATGTAAAATTCTGTTCAAAATGTCAAATCTAATCGTACAGAACTTTAAAGGCACAATACGGAACTTGTCTCCATGGAGATAACATTGTTTTTTTGTCTGAAATCTCCCTCAGTGTGGCGTTAAAACCTACCTAGCAACCAACAGGTCGAGTTACAGGTCTGGTCTGTGGAGAGGCGACGCCACTCACAGTAAGAACAGCTGTTTCTCAAGGTCATTTTGAGCAGTAAAAACGGCCCATGACGACATAAAGTTACATTTAATGCCTTATTGTGGAATATTCAAAGCAAAGCAGCAGGTGACAGACCTTCCACAAAAAAAGTTACACAGTGCAGCTTTAAACGTGGTTGTGCGTATCTTCAACGCATCTATGGCTTTGTAGATATAAAAACGAAACGGCGGATGTTTGAATCCTGTTTACAAAGTTTATTTAAAGAAACAGGAAGTATGTGTTATCTTCATAGTGACCGGTAAGAGTCTAAAAATAGATTTGTATCTACTACTTTCTAAATTTAAGCTGCGTTGGTGGTGCGGCTGATGGTAACTGACTCTGGAGAAAATATTTAGCACATCTGTTTAAACCGCAGTCAGTGCAGTGATGAATGTGTGATTTGATGTTTCCTATGTATTTGAGCAAAATGCGTCACCCCAGTTCCCCCGGTGCAGCTCTTCAGGTCAAAATGAGTCAGCTACGTGCCGTTTGCAGCTAATTACAAAGCGTTTTATCGCCAGAGGATGAGAAAGTCCACATCAGCATTCTACCTGTTGTTTTGCTTTACCGTCACTGCAAAACTCCGCTCTGGAGCTGTGAAAAGTGCCTATAAACTCATCGTGGTGAATAATTAGGATGCTCTGAATGAGATAAGCGAGGAATAACTTTGGACCACTGCGAAACGTTTTAAGACAGAAAAAAACGCCTCGGGGTCCCGCCGGAGGAGCTGGAGGAAGTGTCTGGGGTGAGGGAAGTCTGGGAGTCCCTGCTTAGACTGCTGCCCCCGCGACCCGGCCCCGGATGAGCGGAAGAAAATGGATAGATGGATGTTTTGCCCGAATAGCAGTAATACTTTTACTTTAATACCATTTTTGGCTATACTCTACCGCACGTAATTCTCACATTTCTGATAAACTGCAAAAGGATCATTTTTGTCAATCAGATCGAAAATATTCATTCATTCAATTTATTTTTGTAAAGCCCAAAATCACATCAGCAGTCGCCTCTCAGGGCTGAACACGAGAATTGATTTAACCAACAGAAAGTTAGAAAATCAACAATGAAACAGAAACAGACGAGCAAATTAATCAACAGAAAACAAGCGAATGGAGAAGTGTCCCAAAGCGCCCCCTGTCCTTAGACCCTCCTCCTCGGCAAAGAAAAACTCAAAAAAAACAAACAAAAAAACAGGGAAAAAGAGAAACCTCGAGGAGAACCACAGCGAAGGAGCTCATGATCAAATCAAAATTGCAGTTTGAATAGAGGAAAGTAGCAAATCACAAAGACTGACATTTTTTTAAGCCTGTAGCGTCGGATGCTGTCGCCGCCGATAGATTCGCGGTCGCGGACTTTCCGTTACCGTAACTCCGCAACCATTGTGCCGT
>KN483400.1:0-15281 GCA_000787095.1 Periophthalmodon schlosseri | reverse complement strand
TTAGAGCGGCGTGCGGTTTGTTCAAAGGAGAGTAGCGCTCGGGGCTTTATTTAGACTGGATACACTGGTTCGACTGGAAAAGACAACATGGGGATCAGATATCAGCAGGTCGATAACTCAGCGTAGATTAGCAGCACAAAATCATTACAACTTTGATTTCCTGTTGCGGACGGTTTCGGAAGATTTTTTAATCTTACAAGGCTCATGGGTTAATATTAAGTTGCTGTTAAGTTCACAAATACGGCCGAACGATTTGGGAAGAAATATCTAACTGTGATTTTTCTGACAGGCATTTTGATTGTAATTCGATTTGTGATGTTTGTTTTAAAAGGATTAAGTTCAATGTTCACGTTTTAAATCTGAACTGACACACTTTATCTATCAATCTATACATTTAGTTGTAGTTTAGTATAGTTAGTAGTTGTAGTTAGTATAATTAGTTGAAAAACTTGTACGTTTTCTCTGTCTGCGGGTCAAGGCGCTGGATTATATTAAAACTTTACTCAAGCCTTTCAAACGTTAAGTGCAGATTTCAAAGTCCACTCTGTAAAACTTGACCATGTGTCTCGCCCTGTATGGTTTTACGTGTCCTGTTCTCTGGCCTACATATTGCCCTGTGGCTCCCCCTGGTGGCACCCTCTCTCTCTCTCTCTCTCTCTCTCTCTCTCTCTCTCTCTCTGTCTCTTTCTATCTATCTATCTATCTAATTGATTTAACAAGATATAACAAAGTGCATGGTTCTTTATGGAGGTAATTCTTTTTTTGAATCTACAAAACCCAAAACATTACAACAACAACAACAACAACAACAACAACAACAACAACAACAACAACAACAACAGCTGGTGTATCATCATGTTTTTGTATATTTATGGAGAACTGTCATGTGGGAGCGTGGGCTTGTGGGCTTGTGGGCTTGTGGGCAGAGCATCGCACAGAAACAGCTAACGATAAGGAAGGTTTAAATCGGGCCCGGGAGAGATCGCTAGATTCCTCAAACATGCATCCACGACATGTCAAACCTCTTCAGAAGGAACAACATTATAACAAGCTCAAAAAAATCGATTTTGCATAATAACCCCTCTTTAAATCAACGTGTTCCAGGTAAAAGGCTTCATTAGCAAATAAAATGAGGAAGGGAATGAGGGAGCAAAAATTATCAATGTGCTTTTCCTCTGATAACGGGAGAGTTAATCTAATCTGATCAAAATGTGGGCTCTGCGAAGCTGCAAGGTCAATCACAATCAAATCAAAACTGAAATATGAATAATCACAATTAGTAAAATCAATAAGGCTACAATTAAATATGAAGCTACTCTGCAAACAAAATATGTTCTGTTATTCTGTTCTGAAATGCATGGGATTCTTAGTTCTAATTTATCCGTTCAGATTTCAGTCTTCTCTCAAATGCGAATGCTCCCGGACGGTTTTAAAACGCAACCGAACCCAGGGCCGTCTGGCTGTGAGGCGAGAGTCTTCACCACTACACCACCATATGCAGATTATGATGTTTGTCGGCCCGACGCAGCAGCTGTTTACTTGAGATTTTTATGTAAATTTTCCGGAACAAATTCCCCACTGCCCCGACACGTTTTGTCCTTCGACCTCTGCGGATACACGGACATGTTTTTCTAATCGTCTCTGTCTCTGCTGCATACAAAATGAGTGTCCCTGAGCAATGTCACAGAGGCCTCAGTAGCGGGACGACTCCAGCAGATGGCGCCACAGGTAAGAGGTGTGTGTGTGTGTGGAGGAGAGGTTTAAAGGAACAGTATGTAGCCTACGCTCTTACATTTTTAAAAAGGTACTAGAATCACAAGTGAACCTGTGTTGCCAGAGCCTTAACCTGCAGATAGAGACACATACAAGTTTGTCTCATTCTCAGTTTATGGACAGGCCTCATGTGAAGCTCAGAACCTCCAGAATTCACTCACTGAGCTGCAGAGGCTGCACTAGCACTGATCCATGATTGGCTGCAGGGGCTGGGGTTTAGGTAGTGACCATTCAGATCAGAGAGAGGCATTTTAGGTTTAAACCAACTGGATTTCAGCACTGAACCTGGCAACCCAAATGAGAGCCTCATGTGAGGCTCATTCTGCTTTATGACTGGATAATCGTCTGAACCAAAACACCAAATTATAACATAAATAAAAGGAACATCATTTCAATTTTTTTTTGTATTTAAGAATAAACCATCACCATTACAGTTGGTATCAGTAAAAGCTGTGTTTGATTTGAACACGTTTACTTCGTATCTGAGGACACAGAGAGGTCAAGTTTCTGAAATTTTAAATAACAGTTTGTTTAAAGGCAGAGCTAAGAGCTAAAAAAACGAGCGGTATTTGGAGAAGGACGAAGATGACGAAGAGGATGTGGTCGGCAGTTGTTCAAACGCTGTCGGCTCTGAGCTATATTTACACACAAGAGCGACGACACAAGCCTGTACTATTCACATGTTACGGCGCCTTTAAACTTTGTGCCAATTTTTGTTTCATGTGGATAGGCCCAGTAATTACAGAGATATTAACCATAAACCACGTCAACAAATCTGAAATCTGACAGATAAACAGCAAATTCCGCCATAGAATTCTGGGAAAAAATGAGAAAAGCACCGGAGCCGATACTGAAAATTTAGCTGGATCGGATATCGGCTTCAAAATATCGATTCAGCCGATATCCTGGTTGGGCATGGACATAGAAATGGATGTAAAAAGACTATTTCCCGGTCGTACTTGGCCCGGAAATTCTCATAATGTTTGATTTTTTATTTACACAAAGCTGCGGTTACTTGACAGATGAGTAACAGCTACATTTCTCGCTAATCAACTGCTGTGTTGATGTAAAAGAAGTAATTTAAAAACAAAATGGCTTCCTGGAAAATCATTGTTACTAAAGTGAGAGGTTGACTTGAAGAAAATTCTTAAACAGTTAGTTTTTTTGGTAATTTGAAGGTTGGTTTGGGTTATTGCTTTGGCAGATCGTGTGCGTTTTGACAAAGATTATGTTCTATAGTATGAAGCGGATACGTTGAAAGGAGCAAACCCAAGCACTAAAATACGTGTGTGAATTAAAATTGGTGACTTTTGCATTGGTTTAGTCTTATTTTATTTTAGTTTAAAGGGTCCCTGCACTGGTATCAGTTAATAGCAGCAGATACTTAAAGGTGTAATATCAGAATCGGTATCAGAACTGAAAAAAACGGACTGGTGCATCCCTAGAAAAAATATCGATTGTGATTAGATTCGCGATGTTTATGCTTAATAACAGGATTCGGTTCAACATTCACATTTAAAACACGTCCATAAGAATTGACAAAAACACTGGAATCTGAGCTGACAAACTATCACATCACACTATCACATTTCAGAACACGTTTGTGCACACGTAAACCACAGAGCTGGCAGTTTTTGTGCAGAATCAGCCGTTGCGATTTGCCAACCCTGATTTCGATCTGATTGCGATTCACGTTGTAACGCTAACGTGACCCCAAACCTATTAAATCCCGGCCTATAACATGTGGTCCTTGTATTCTCTTAACACGAGCGCGCTACCTTTTAACCAGCGTCGCTTTGTGTGGGCAGCTCTGCGCCATGGCAACCAGTCCTGCAGCATTTAATAATAGAACCAATAAAATGCACAGAAAATATCAATAGTGTACGAGGGTTTAAAGCCGCGCTGTGGAACGTTGGTGGTGGTATTTTATATTTGGTTGGTGGTGGTTATATTTTACCGGCTTGTCTCCACTGCTTTGCCTGAAATGTCCCACACTTAAGCATTAAGCATTTCCAGCTAAGAATTATTCAATTACGTGCGTTTTTACAGCTCACCAATACCTTATCTTACAGCGAACGAGCTCGCCTTTTGACAGATCTGACTCGCAACTTGGCCCGATGGCGTCACCTGCTCGATGCGGAAACATCCAGGCATAGACACGTTTATTTTTAGGTGTAGATTCTTTCAGTCAGCGGCGTTACTTAAATATTTATTAGGCTCTGAAACTGGCATTAGCATTAGCGCCGACACACAGAAACTTATCTTTCTAAAAGTAGTTTCCTCCGGTGAAGTTTTCCTCGCATTTGTGAAGTTTAGTTTATTTTGTTTATCTTACAGGGACCGTGTACAGGAACATTAATCAAAGAAACATCGAAGAGATGCTTAGTACCAGGCTACACGGAGCTAATTTCAACCTTGAGACATACAAAACACAGCATGTAAACTGTTTAACATGTCAGCACAGACTGTATATATAAATAGACAAAGCTAACCTGCTTAGCTAACTTGTTTTAACCCGCTCTACATGATCCTGGTGTTTTTATTTGGCTATTTTGTCCATAAATCAACATATGAACATTAATAACAGACAAATCAGGCGCCTTCTTTCCCCGAGGTCGCTCCCGTTAACGTTAGCAACAGGCTTGATTGACAGCGTTGCTAGGCGCCCAACCCCCGCTAAGGCAAGGCAAGTTTATCTGTATAGCACAATTCGTACACAAGAAATTCAAAAGGCTTGATTGACAGCGTTGCTAGGCGCCCAACCCCCGCTAAGGCAAGGCAAGTTTATCTGTATAGCACAATTCGTACACAAGGTAATTCAAAGCGCTTTACCGAATAAGAAAGACATTAAAATCACAATACAACAAATCACAACATAAATAATCGCAAATAATCATCATTAAAGGAGAAGAGTGCAGAATAAAAACCTTTCAGTCATATGCACAGCGAAACAGAACCGTTTGGAGCCTGGATTTAAACACTGTCAAAGTGGAGGCCTGTCTCACATCTTCAGGAAGAGTGTTCCAAGTTTTAGCTGCATAAAACTAAAACGCTGATTCCCCATGTTTGGTCCTGACTCTGGGCCCCAGCAGGAGGCCGGTCGCTGAGGTCCTCAGGGTGCGAGATGGTTCACGTGGCTCTAACATATCGGAGGTGTACGCTAAACCAGCAGTGCGGGCGAGAAAAGGCGTTACCTTCAACAGCGTCGCTCCGGTTGGCTCTTCGGTTGCTATGATACTTGTGGTTGGAATTCCAAATATGGAACTAACCGCTAGCCTCGACGAGCTTCATTTGACTGGAGCCGGACGCTACAGGCGACGTCACGCTCCCTTAGTCCACTTCTTCATACAGTCTATGTTTGTCAGTGACCTCCAGCCCTGTCCACCGCCTCGTCTGTGAGTATTGATACTGATTTTAGCGCGACTCGACACAAACCTCATTACATTACAGCGGGAACGAGCCAATTATTAAACATTTTTACGCTCCGCGAACAAGAAGGCGAAGCTGGCGTGCGGTTGGCATGCTAGCTGTTGTTAGCATCGCGATGGACGCCACAGTCTGCTTTGGTATTAGGCAACACTGAGAGGAGGAGCTGAACTAGTACTTTTCTCATCTGGATTGACACATATGCTGTAGAGTTATTAAATTGTACAATCTATAATCTGGTGTTTTGGCTGTTACAGAGGATTGTCAGAATAATCCCTCCCATTGACTGAACTGGGTCTCGGTTTTAAATCTAATCCTAATCACATATGTTGTTTTTTTCATAATGTTTAGACTAGAGCTGAACGATTTGGGAAAAATATCTTATTGGGATTTTACTGACGTTCACGATTTACGTTTTAATAATAGGGTTCTGCTGAAAGTTCACATTTTAAACGAGTCCAGAAGAGCAGCAGCAGTTTTTATGCAGAATAAGTAGTAGTAATAATAATAAGTAGTACTTTCTTTCATATTCCCATGTGGCCTTATATCTGTGTAATTCCTCAGTCGTCCAGTAGGTTCATAGTGGTCCATGGGCGTAAACTAGTCTATGTGTCTTATACTTGTTCTGATGCAGCTCAAGATCATTCTAAAGCTTCAGGAAAGGTTCATTTCTGTCCTGTGAATGTGACTTTTTTAGTATCGATACCTGCTCAAATGAGTATCTAGTTTCGATACTAGTTTTAGCATCGATTAGTATCCGATTTTCTATACTTTTGCCAACGCTACATGGCAACCAAAGTTATGTCATCACTCTCCCTCCAAATCCGACTGCCTCACCCGGACCATTGTCTGGATCTAAAATTTTCCACATGGTGTCAGATGAAACGCGATACCGCCGCCCTGGTGTTGTACAAAGGTTCTGCGATCACATTTCTGGGTCATGGATTCTGGGTACGTTTTCATGTTTTGTTTCTTTGTGAAAAATGTTGTGTATTTTTCCATGAATTATATTTTTAGCCCTGGAATGAGGCCTGTGTGAGCGGAGTTTACCTGCTCTACGTAACTCTATGAGAGATTCAGTTTTTGGAAGAAATATCCCAACTTCTGATCCACAAATGTCGAATCTTATCAATATTTGTTTGGGGCCGGCTCCACAAACTTGTCATGTTAATCTTATGGTTTAAAGTCGTTTCAGATGACAACGATCACGTCTTTGGGGTTGAAAAATGGCGCCACTTTCTGAAGCTAAAGTGAAAAAATTATTTCACTTTTGTTTATTTATACTGAGAGAGAAGACGATGAACTTTGTGCCAGATTTTATTTCATGTAAATAGGCCACAGACTGTATATATAAATAGACAAGCTAACCTGCTAGCCGCCTCGTTTCAAACAGGAAGTGAGCATGAGCACAGTTTTGGTTCCATCGACTCTGGCTCCAACTCACTTTCGCCCGCTCCGTGCTAACCCAGCGGTGCGGGCGGGAAGGGGCGTTACCTTCAACAGCCTCGCTCCGGATTGGCTCTTGGTTGCTATGATACTCGCGGTCGGAATTCCTAATATGGAGCTCTTATCCAAATTCGCTCCTATAACCGCTGCAGCCTCGATGAGCTTCACTTGACCGGAGCCGAACGTTACGGGTGACGTCGCGCTCACTTAATCCGAGACTTTACACAGACTAGAGAGATATTAACCGCAAACCGGGTCGACACATCTGCAATCTGACAGTTAAACAGCAAATTCCACCACAGAATTCTGACCTGTCTCCGGCTCATGTTAAACTACAGAAGTTCTAGAATGTTCAAAGTAACCATGGCGAAAAACAAAGGATGAGCTGACCCAGATGCCCTCCCGACGCTCATCTTTCCTCATCTGAGTCTGGACCGTAATAATCTGCTTTTTGGCTGCTCGTATCTGGACGGAGAAATGATGAACAGATTGACCTGGGAGATTACGAACACAGGCCGTCTATAATCCGGTTTGGACGTGGCTGAAGGGCTCGACGGGCTGCAAAAACTCAACCAATTAGGGATATCACAGCGATACAACGCGTGATTAATTTAAAGGGCCCTTATTATGCTATTTTAATGTTTAATAATGTTGTTTCTTCATCACAAACAGGCCTGGAGTTGTGTTTTGTTTCGTTCACACACATTTAACGCACAGACCCTGAGTTTTTGTCTCAAACAGAAAACACTCTGTTCCACCTTGTGATGTCATGAGGTAATACAGGAAGTGCTCCACTGTGTTTTTAAACTCCATAACCCTTCACTAGAATCATTTGAATGATTTCAGCCCTGGAATTTCCAATCTCTATTGAACTAAGCGTAAAAGGAGCTGTAAACGTGAAAACTACCGCTTCATGACATCACAAGGTGGAACGGAGCAGTTTGAGCTTTGGAGATGTAGACAGACTAATAATAAAGAGTTACTCAGACGTGTGAATGAGACAAAACACAACTCCAGGTTTTGTGTAATGTAAGACCTTTAACCAAAGTTCTCAATGGTTTTTTGAACTGGATTTTAAACAGATGTGTTAATATCAGAGGTGGAGAGTACATTTACTCGAGTAACTTTTTAACAAAATTGTACTTCTCAGACATAACACTTTTGCTACTACCTGAGTAATATATTGTACGGTGTAAAAGTACTTCTACTGGAGTAAACATTTTGGTTACTCTTCCCACTGTGAGTAAGTCTACAAGTGACAAAAACTTGCATTTATTCAATTTGAGGTGTTTTCATTACTCAAAAATACCATGAAAAACCTTTATTTTTTTTTACTGTGAGTGGAGTCACCGTTCCACAGATCTGACCTGTGACTCAGCCCGGTGGCGTTGCCTGCTTGTCTCCACGGAGATAAACGTTAAATGGCGTACTGTGGAATACTGCAGGAAAATCCGCAACATTTCCATGGAAACAAGAAGGTGGAGGACCCTCTGTCAGAAAAGTTACATAGTGCACCTTTAATTGAAAACATCTCCAGCTCTCCACAAAGATTACGACACTGTTAGCTGTCCGTAAAACGGCAGTTAGCTTTAGCCTGTCAGCCGTACACTGCGTCATTAACCGCGCAACTGTCACAAGCCCTGACCTTTCACCCTGCCTGATGTAGAAACAAACAGAAATATGTTGAAATCCTGAAGCAATCCTTACAACCACAAGATTAACGGTTCTGCTCTCTCTGCCTCTATAGGGTCAACTGTATGAGCAAAGAACATCTCAGCCTGTATCAATTTGCTTTGTAAGGCCAAATACCGTATTTTCCGGACTATACGTCGCACTTTTTTTCATAGTTTGGCCGGGGGTGCGACTTATACTCAGATGCGATTTATATGTGAAATATATGTTTTTTTCTTCATTATTATGCATTTTTTGGCTGGTGCGACTTATACTCCAGTGCGACTTATACTCCAGAAAATACGGTAATCATGATTTTGAGTGTCCTAAACTATACACGAATAAAGCATTTTCTAAACTATAAAAGGAAACAGTGTGATCTAAATGTGTTATGTGTCAGCAGTTAATACCCCACAGAAGTTGTTGTTTATTTGTTGACTTTTTTGAGGCATTTTGGGCAGCTTCAGTTGTATTTAAATGTGCTATAAACATAAAACTGAACTGAAATGAGAAGTGTAATACCGGCTTTTTAAATTCTTCTAATGGAGATAATCTATTTTGTAAACCAACAAAAAAAGCATAAATGTGTCTGTATTAGTGTCGTCACGGTACCACAATTTTTTATTTAAATATTATCATGAAGTCTAGTTCTGTTATAGATCCAGACCGTTCTAATAGTATTTAGAATTTCAACACTGACAACACTTAAAGGTCCTATATTACACAAAACTGCCTCTTGTGAGCTTTAAGCCATGTTATAATGTCGTCGTGTTTTGTAATGTTGTTACCTCCTCAAAAACACACCTGGAGTTGTGTTTTGTTTTACTCACACATGTTTGAGTAACACTTTATTATTTGTCTGTCTGCATCTCCAAAGTTCAAAATGCTCTGTTCCACCTTGTGATGTCATGTAGTTTTCGAGTTAACAGCTCCTTTTACCTTTTGTTCAGTACAGATCGGCCAATTCCAGGTCTGAAATTATCCAAATGATTCTGGTGAAGCACTTCCACCGCATGACATCACAAGGTGGAACAGAGTGTTTTCAGTTTGAGAGAAGAACGCAGCCTAAACATGCAGGGTTTGTGTGTTAAACATGTGCGAATGAAACAAAACACAACTCCAGGTCTGTTTGTGATGAGGAAACATTATAACATAGATCAGAAAATAGTGTAATATGGGCCCTTTAAAAAAGTCACACTTGTTTGGAGGATTACGCTGCCAATTTCTGTTTATTTTCATCAACTCTTTATCAGATTTGGCCCGTCTGGTACTTCGCATGTGCCTTCGAAACAACTCTTCCACCGCTACAAGCCTCACCTTTTGCCCTCTCTCCTCCCATCTCTCACTTCTGTTTTATTTTTAAACCGTGTCTTCCCTCCTCTCCTCCATTTCTCCCGTTGCCCTTAATGTTTATATAAGGCCGGGAGAGTTGAAATAACCTTTACTTTGGGCGGGCGCTCAGATAAACCAGGCCCATAAACGCACCGCCGCGAGCTCTATTTGTTTAACCAAACGTGAAGCTAAAATTAGATGAGGTTTCACAGCGAGCTCTAAAAATGGACACGGGTTTTATTAGAACTGTTTTATGATAAGTCCACACGCCGAGGGCTCCTCTGGGTTCACGTGGTTTTCCCGGAGATTTTAAAGGCGCTTTATCTGATTTTTACTGTCGTACAAATGTGAAAAGCAGGACTAGTTATTCCTCACTTACCTTATGCGCTCAGAGCATCCTAATTACTCACGGTGATGAGCTTATAAGCGCTTTTGTCAACTCTCAGAGACCAGAGCGGAGTTTTGCCATGACAGCAACTAGCATGCTAACGCGCACTTCCTGATTCTCAGACAATAAACGCTTTATAATTCGACTTATTTTGACTTCAAGAGCTGCTTATACAATATATCTGTACTGGGACAAGACCCATTTTGCTCAAATACGTGGAAAAAATCGTGGACAGGACCTTTAAAGGGAATGTCTACATATGAAACTGAATTCGCAGACACTATTTTAAAGGTGATGTAGCGGATTTTCCCTGTGTAGTCATTTGTAAACCTTAGAATAGCCGAGCGCTCTGTGTTTGTGGTCGGCGTCAGACGAATGCCAGCTGGTCGTGATAACATTATGTAAATATGTTCTGTTCAATGACGCTATTCTTACACCGGGGACAAGTATTGGCCCTTTAAGGCTCTCATCACTGCTCTGGACTGGGGAAACGAACACTGTACAACGCAAGATATGTAACGGTTTATCTCATTTAGTTTTCAGATTCGTGAATGTCATGATGTCAGACTACCAGATGGGGGCGCAAGACACAGATTTCCCTATTGATTACATTGTACTTTACCATGAAATATCCAGAAGGTAAATTCACAAATGTTGAACCTGCTCATTTCTATAAGTGACTAGACCCAAAATTATCATCACGATTATCACGGCCAAAATAACTGCGATTAACGATTATATCACGATAATTATTAACGTTGCTGACAGTTTAAAATGTTATAGATGTGAATAATTATAATTTTAATCTTACGAATAAGTTTAAAGAACTGTTATAGTATTGTACTTTGTAATCAGTGAAAACAACCACGATCTAGAGGAGAATATTCTGGACGAGCAGGGCCGTCAACTGAAATTTGGGGGCCAGGGGTAAGAAGTCTCATGTGGGCCCCCCTCTAATACAAATTAATAGGAAGAGAGTCCAATTCTGGGCCCCTAAACCCCGGGAAAACAGGCCTCTTTTTTTCTGCACATTCAGGCGATATAACGGCGATTATCTTTGTTGGCGATTATCACGATTATATAAAATGTCCCACGAGCGATTATTGTCGACCCTTTTTATCACGATAAACGATATTATTGTTTATTGTCCCATCTCTAATCGATAGGCGAACACACTCGGTAATAATGGATATTTTTTTTATTGGATTTATAGCAATAAAAACACCTCTGTATTGACCTTATTCGGCCCCGCCCACTTTTACCTCCAAATGCTTCTAAACCGCACTTTCTTTGTGTTGGCGCTTCCGGTTAAGCAGGAATCCCATTTGTTTCAGTGGAGAATTTGAGAAAAGTTTCGCTGCTAAAATAAAAACGTACGACGTTCTGTGATCATGTGACCAACAAGTCAACACTGCACCGATTCCCCGAGGGTTTAAAACAAAATAATACGACCCCAATGATGATGGCGTCGCCCACGGCAACTTCCAGAATAAGGCGAAAAACCGCTTCATAGAGACAAGGGTTTTCTGTAGCAGTGCATCCTGGGAAACCATTGACAACTTAAGCAGTGTAGTAGCGTTAATGAGGTTATTTTTACGGCTCCTTCACAAAGACAATCCTCTTGTTATTTTTACACCTCCCTCTCTCTCTCTGTCTTTTTGTCTCTCTCCCTCCCTCTCTCTCTATCGCACATCCCTCCTTTTTTCTATTGTTCACAGTGAAATGTGATCATCTTTTGTCTACAAGCTATTTCCATCACAAATACACATTTCTATGGAATCTCTTCGTAACTGTGGAGACCAAAGCCAGAGGGGTTAGAGTAGTGAAAATTTACTAAAGTACGAGTAACGTTACTTCAAAATAATCAAGTAGAAGTACAAAGTAGTGGTCTAAAAATACGCGGATAAGAGTAAAAACGTATTTCGGAACAGTACTACTCAAGTAAGAGTAACTGTCTGGACGTAACATCTGATTTATAATTTGAAGGGAATGTAACTGGAAGAACAAAACACTAAATAAAGCACAAATCCCTCCAATACAGGTCAGATCTGTGGACAGGCGAGCCCACTCACAGTTAGAATCCATGTTTTTTTCATTCATTTTTGAGCGATAAAAGATGTAATTGAATAAATGCAAAAAAAAAAAAAAAAAAAAAAGACAAATATAATGCCATACTGTGGAACATTCCAGGAAAAGCATAGATATAATCCCTCCGTGGACATAAGCGGAAAAGTGACACAGTGCATCTTTAATGTTTTATGTGAAATTTCCAGAAATGTCCATTCTTTTTTGACTTTGCCCTAATCCTGTTTCAGACACGCACAGAGCCAGAGGAGGGGTTGCCCGGGTCCTGATGCGTTGCCAGTTCAGCAGAGTATGATTCAGCGTTTGGGTCTGACTGCGGAGGATGACTCAGGGATGAAGGGAGGCAGACGGAGAGATAGAGAGGGAAAAGGAGGTAAAAGAGAGGAAGAACGAGAGAGGAGCTTAGCACTGAACGTGGACAGGATTTTTTGTAGTCATTCCCCAGTTTGAACCGTATACATTTTTTGCGTCAATCATGCTAGTTGTTAGCTTGATTTTATTTTCGTAATTTGAAGTTAAAATGTTCTCTGTCAGCTGAAACCACTCATTTAAGTTAAATAGAGTGTGTAAAAAAAAAAAATCGTAAATACCAACGCATTAAATTCACACAACCCTTTATTATTATTAGTCTGTCTACATCTTCAAAGCTGAAAATGGTCCGTTCCACCTTGTGATGTCACGTAGTGGTAGTTTTCAAGTTAACAGCTACCCTTTACTTTTTGTTTAGTAGAGACTGGCAATGCTAGGGCTGAAATAATCAGAACGAGCAGTGAAGGTGTGTGGAGTTTAAAAAAACGGTGGAGCACTTCCTGTATTACCACGTGACATCACAAGGTGGAACAGAGTGTTTTCAGTTTGAGAGAAGAACTCAGCCTAAATATGCAGGGTTTGTGTGTTAAACGTGTGCGAATGAAACAAAACACAACTCCAGGTCTGTTTTTGACGAGGAAACGTTATAAAATAGATGAGAAAACGGTGTAATATGGGCCCTTTAAAGAAAAAAAAAAAACCTCACTGATGCAGCTCGTCGCGGTAAATGACGCATCTGAGCATGTGCACAACAAAATTTGACACAAGTTCGGCTCTGACTCAAACTGGGGAATCACAGGGACGCCACAGTATCATGATTTTAGGATTATTCATGATTCTCGAGCCCGTGACGCCGGTGGGATCCTTCGTCCGCCTCCATGTTCCAGAGTGTAGCAGTTTGGCCCGTAAACGAGTAAACGTTAAGACGGTTCACGCTCGGGGCCATTAGACTCCACGGAGAATCGGGAGCCAAACGCTAAAAGCCCGGAAGCAGCCTCAGCACAAGTTTGGAAGGAGACGTCGCTAAGCACTTTACAGCTCCGCGTTTAAAGCTCCGCCGTGCCACTTTTCTGACGGGGCTCTGACGTTATCGCTTTGCTCGGGACGTACCACCACGTGCCGCCGTATCTTTTTTGTCCTTCTTGCGCTAGCTAACTACAATGCTACTGCGCGATTCCTGATTATCGGACAATAAAACGCGTTATAATCAGATGCCGACAGCACACAGCGGATTTATTTTGACCTCAACATCTGCTTATGCAATATATCCGTATATTGGGGCGAGACTAGAGATTTAAAACTCCAGCAGAGGCCGATATTTAGTTTTGACCGATCTGCTGCTTAAAAAAAAACACGCAAAGCCTTATTTGAACACTTTAGCGCTACACAGCTCTTTTATAGATTTTGGGGTAAAAAAAAGGGGCTCTGGGTGAGTCTGTAGTAAATTTAAATTACATAATGTGAGGAAAATCGTCAGAATTCTTTCAAAATTGGCGCAAAAATATCAGCAGAGTTTATCGGCAATTCGTTTCTGTGGATTCTACAATTGGTACCTGCATCAGTCATGGAAAAACCCATATTGATCGATCTGTAGGCAAGACACATTTTGCTCAAATACATGGAAAATAAATAAATAAATAAATTGGAGCAGATCCAGTTTTAGTCTAATCATTGAAATAATAAAAATGAAGTGTAATAATAAACATATTGTATATTGAGCATATTGTAATAATCAGTAGTGATGCATGTGGGGGTTTACACTGCAGAATTGATCTTAGTGTTTAAATAGGCTAAAGTCTGTTTGAAATATGAAGGTTGCTTAAGGAATTTAAAGGTCATATATTACACAAAATTGACTCCTGTGAGTTTTAGGCCATGTTATAATCCTGTTACCTCCTCAAAAACAGACCTGGAGTTGTGTTTTGTTTCATTTACACATGTTTTAACAAACAAACCCTGCATATTTAGGCTAAGTTCAAACAGAAAACACTCTGTTCCACCTTGTGATGTCATGTGGTAATACAGGAAGTGCTCCGCTGTGTTTTTAAACTCCATACGCCTTCACTAGAATCATTTGGATGATTTCAGCCCTGGAATTTCCAATCCGTGCTGAGCAAAACGTAGCCGTTAACTTAAAAACGATCGCTTCATGACATCACGAGGTGCAACAGAGTATTTTGAGCTTTGATATGTAGACAGACTGATAATAAAGTGTTACTCAAACATGTGTGAATGAAACAAAACATAACTCCAGGTCTGTCTGTGATGAGGAAACAACATTATGACATAGATCAGAAATTTTTTTAATATATTATCATATAAATCATATGATAAAAATACATAAAAAATACATTCACAACACAATATATAAAATGATTGTGAATTGATACGATTGTTGTAAATCTCGTCTCGTTCTCGTGGGCCCTATCTCGCGTCCCACCCCGACCCAGCGGCAACTGAGGATGGGTCAAATGCAGAGGGCGAAACTCTCTACAGGGACGATAACGCGCACCGCACCCTTAACCACCGTGTACATTTTCAAACAGCACTAACTGGTGTTTTCCGCGTCCCACCTCTGTATCTGCGTCTGCCGTTACATCTGAGCGTCTAAAAATAGCTCGTTTATGTCGGTTTCTCTTTCGAAAACTCTCAAACAGGAAGTGATCGCCTTTACCACAAACACACAAGAGACGCAGAGCAGCACAATCACACGGCTCACTGCAGACTAGTCAAAAAGGGCCGAGCGATTTGGGGAAAATATCTAATTTAATTTTTGTGTTTTTTCTGACAAGCGCTGTGTTTGCGATTTGTGTTTTAAAGCGCACACGTCACGCTGTTTTCTGATCTATGT
>JACM01055884.1:0-20717 GCA_000787095.1 Periophthalmodon schlosseri | reverse complement strand
TGTCCCCCTGCTTAAGCCAGTACATGGGGTGGAAACATCATGAATTGGGACTATTTTTCTGCAAAGGGACCAGGACGACTGATCCGTGTAAAGGAAAGAATGAATGGGGCCATGTATCATGAGATTTTGAGTGAAAACCTCCTTCCATCAGCAAGGGCACTGAAGATGAAACGTGGCTGGGTCTTTCAGCATGACAATGATCCCAAACACACTGCCCAGGCAACAAAGGAGTGGCTTCGTAAGAAGCATTTCAAGGTCCTAGAGTGGCCTAGCCAGTCTCCAGATCTCAACCCCACAGAAAATCTTTGGAGGGAGTTGAAAGTCCATGCTGCCCAGCGATAGCCCCAAAATATCACTGCTCTAGAGGAGATCTGCAGGAGGAATGGGCCAAACTACCAGCAACAGTGTGTGAAAACCTTGTGGAGACTTACAGAAAACGTCTGACCTCTGTCATTGCCAACAAAGGATAAATAACAAAGTATTGAGATGAACTTTTGTTACTGACTAAATACTTATTTTCCACCATAATTTGCAAATAAATTCTTAAAAATCAGACAATTTGACTTTCTGGATTTTTTTTTCTCATTCTGTCTCTCATAGTTGAAGTGGACCTATGATGAAAATTACAGGCATTTCATTACATTTCAATCCCAGGTATTGTTTTGGAACATGGTGAGCCCCTCAGGAACCCCCACAAGAGCCGAACACAGAAATCGACCGTCAACGGTCAAATATGAGGGAATGTGCCAGACGTAAGGGGCATGGCTTTTTTATTTTGACCTTTGCATTTTTTACCCATGCATGTTTTTAGACTTCTGTATGTGTATTTATATTTGAAAGTGAGATTAAACACCTCAACTCTGCCCGCAACTGATTTTGTGTCCTCATGTGCTTGTCAAACGAGTACTGTTCCAAAGAACCCCCTTTTCTCGAGCATACATCTGAGCAGACTTGTTGCGTTCTCGGCCTACCCCTATACCCCCCCTGCTGGTGGGTTGTCATGGCACCAGCCTTTGCCGCAGCTGATGAGCCAGTGTCAGAGACCAGGCAGACACAGCATCAGGTGACATGAACAAACAAACAAGTTTCAATGGACAAGATCACATATGAGGGACTCTTGTTGTACCGTGCCAAAAAGACAATGGTGGGTGTGCCGGACTTGGGCCCCGTTACCTAAAACAAATATATTATTGTTAAACACTGGCTATTAGTTAATGCCCACTGCAGCTAGTCACAGAGATGACATACCATTACCACCAACACACTCATAGCTTCAGAGGACCACACTGAAGACGGTGCCCAGCTGTGCAATAACCTTCAGTTCGGTTGTAATTCATACTTTGCAGCTGATGTCATCAACATTCCCTGGGGATGTGATGCTAACTGGGGGCACTGTTCTGTCTAAAGCGGTTAGACTATAATCTCAGCTTTGTTTTAGCACTATCTGGCCATATAGAACCGATTTAGCTGGAGTTACAACAGGTGAGCTGATCTGTGCTGTTAAACAAGTTTTTCTGAAATAACATTACAGTCACAAGCTAGCTAGCATTAGCCAACAGTTTTTCAGTTAGTTTTTCAGGACCATGAATGCTTGGATTGATCACAGGTTCAGAAAAATGTGCTGTTTAAATCCTTTTTGTATTTTTTCTTGAGTTTTCAGACAATCTTACAACTTATATAGCTGTGTTATCTAATGTGTGCATTGTGTCTCCATGATAACTGCTGAACATTTTGCCATAAACATACACGTAATGTCACTCCCAGTGTAATGTCACTGCAAAATATCAGTACTTTAGACTGGTTGTGTGTTAGACAATAATGCTGAAGCAGTGTTCACATTGTGCAGTGTTGTGTTCATGTTTTGCATTATGTGCAGGGAATGACAAATGTGTTCAAATGAGTGACAATGTGGCCTAACTTAGAAAAAAAAAAAAAAAAAAAAAACATGTTTCCCAACTCTCATAGACCAGAACGGTGTTTAATGTCATGGTGAAGCTAGCATCAACTAGCATGGTAACGGTGCACTTCCTACTTATTGTCATTTTCATACGTGTACACGGAGTCCCAGCACGCACACAAACACACTAAGCGGCCATATTTACGTCAGAAGTGTGGAGAATAAATAAATTTGATAACTTGATACAGCTGGAGGCGAGGACTGTAGAGTGAACAGGAGAAAGGGGCCTCTACAGAAGTCAGCAGGGACATCAGTATTCACTGGAGCATTAATATTTCATTATTCTGACAAAACATCAACAGCCAACTCTACTGGATATTCTTCCAACCACAAAATGACATATGCAAAACAGTTCTCTGAAAATCTGTGTGCCACCAGATCTAAACCAGGTCTGTAACAGGATTAAACCATAGACTGTATATATAAATGGACATAGCTAACACGTTAGCCACCGCGTTCCACATAAAGTGATCGCTTCTTTGGCGCCAATTCACTTTACATTGAAAACTGTAACTGTTCTAGTGACCCTTTGGTCTTAAAATCTTCGCATTAACCCGCTCTACATGAACCTGGTATTTTTTTATTTCGCTATTGTGTTTGTAAATCAAGATATGAACATTAATAACAGACAAATCAGGCGCCTTCTTTCCCTGAGGTCGCTCCCACTAGCGTCAGGTTTGATTGACAGTGTTCCTAAGTGCCCGCTCCCTGCTAAACCAGCGCTGTGGGCAGAAAGGGGCGTTACCTTCAACAGCCTCGCTCCAGATTGGCTCTTTGGTTCCTGTGATACTTGAGCTGAGTTCCAAATATGGAACTCGGCTCCAAATTCGCCCCTGTAACCTCAATGAGCTTCATTTGACTGGAGCCAAACACTATGGGTGACGTCACACTCCCTATGTTCACTTCTTAATACAGTCTATGAATTAAACCATGTCTGAGACAAAACCAGGCCTATGGTAGAACTAAAACAAGTATTGAAGGAGTGCTTTTTTAGGATTTTGTATAAACACATGTAAATCATTATTTTGTTAATTGTAAACTACAATATTGATCTGTAACAGCTTTATAATAGAAACTGGTCCAGTGACTTCCTGTTCAGAACTGATGGGTCTAGACAGTGACATTTCAGCGAAACAGCAGCAGAATTTCATTTACATATTTTTATTGTTGAAAAAGGCTAAGACATTTTTAACATACATATACGATTGGGAGTCTGAATTTGTTTGAATAATCACAAGAAAATACAGAGTTTTGGGCTGAGATAGGGGGTAAGTGAAAACAGAAATCATATGAGCACTCAGAACATGTGTGCAAGACAACACAGTATTACTCAAATATACATGAAGGCAAGGCAAGTTTATTTGTATGACACAATTGGTCCACAAAGTAATTCAAAGTGCTTTACAGAATAAGAAAGACATTCAAATCACAATACAACAAATCAAAACATAAATAATCATTAATAATCATCATAAAATGAACATTAAAAGAGAAGAGTGCAGAATAAAACCCTTTCAGACATATTCACAGCTAAACAGAACCGTTTGGAGCCTGGATTTACTACTTTATTTACATGTCAGTCCACAAATGTGCTGTTAAACTCTGAAGGGTTTTGTGGTGTATCGGACCCATGGATTTATTAAAAACTGGATAGGGTATTGCTAGCTTAGAGATGTCTCAAATTGGATCAGTGGTCACTTTTTGGTACGGCAACAAAAAAAAAAAAAAAACCTCCTGTTTTTTTTGTTTGTTCTTTTTTTATTTTCCCATAGAGCACAATGTAATCCGCTCCGCTCTAGCTATCGCTAAACGCGGCAAGGTACGTCAAGGCGGCATTGACGGCCAATTCGCTTGAATCGGTGGCAGTGTTTAGGCCGCGGGGCTTGGGTGGGCCATGCAGTTGTTCCAGAGGGACAGAGCACATGCCTTTAATTAGACTAGTGGATATCTCTATGGACCTGCTGTCACTGGCTAAACCCAAACCATCCCTGTAATTACTCACACGGAGGAGAGGGTATCAGCTGGAGAAATGGGACTCGGCCCGTAGCTTTCTGTCGCTGCGGTATTTACATTGGCAGAGAGGGGAGAGGGATAGTGTCAGTGCTAGTACTGTGGAATCAATTAACTTATGTAAAAGTAACAAAAAGTGATCCAAAACAATGGTAAAGATTAAATACTTAAAAGAGGGGGTATTACATTTCTATGGGGTATTAACTGCTAACACATTATATACTTAGATCACCATGTTACCTTTTTGTTTTACTGAAAATGATATATTTGCCAAAAACAACATATGAACATGTTTTATAAGTCCCTCCTCCTTTTGCTCTCCGCCCTAAGTCACTCCCCCTTCAGAGCACAATCACAACACAATCAGCTGCATCCCACGAATGAAACTACTGCACATCGCATCAGGTTTGTCAAGTTGCTGTGTACAGTTTTGTATTATGTTTTTGTACATTTATGAACAATTGTCACGCAGGACCATAGGTGACGTAGGCTGAGCTTTGGACAGGATTGTACTGCCATAAGGAGGACTCAAATAGGGCCCAGAAGAGATCACTAAATTACTCAAACATGCATGGATAACCTCTAAAACCTCTTCAGGCATGTTTTTGATGAGGGAACAACGTTATAACATGGTAGAAAGCTCCAAAAAGTCAAATTTGCATAATACCCCCTCTTTCAGTAATCCTGCATTTAGTCAAGAACTCGGAATGCTCTGTTCCACCAGCTGATGTCATAAGGTGGGGCCTTCCTCCTTCATGAAATGTTGTTTCACCGAACTTGGGATCTTTCCAGCATAGTTTTGTTTCTGCTGCACAGTTTTCAGTAGTCCTAGTCTAAACTAATAAGTGTCATCACGATACTAAAATTTAAAAATCGACTAACTTTGATACCAAGTTACTTCGATAAGTTCTTTCTTTAGACAACAGAATGTGATTTTCCAGGTAGGTTCCATAGTGGTCCATGGGCGTATACTAGTCTATGTGTCTTATACTTGTTCTGATACAGCTCAAGATCATTCTAAAGATATTCAGGAATGGTTCATTTCTGTCCTCTGAATGTGACTTTTTTAGTATTGATATCTGCTCAAATGAGTGTCTAGTTTTGATACTAGTTTTAGCATCAATTAGTATCTGATTTTCGATACTTTTGACAACCCTACTAATAACACATCAGGAGCTTTGTCTGTCCCTCTTACCTACATAAAAATAAGAATGTAATAGCAGATACTAATCAGAAAATCTAATTGTAACCCCTGCATCTGATGGTCAGCCCTGGTCATTTCCATGGAGACAGAAGGCGAGTTCTGCAGAGAGCATGATAAATGTGTGTGTCATTTGTACTGTGGCGCTGGGTCCAATATGCACTTTGGGGTAAAATATTAGCGGGCCCTTCAGATGACACGCTCTAATGCTGATGTATGAACACGTGCTATTCTCAGCAGGCTATAGGGACCACGGGGAGGGCACAAAGACACTGCAGAGGGGGACAAAGCTACTATATGCTCACTGTTATCCTCAAAGGTTTAAGGGAGAGAGACCTCCGTCTCTGTTCTAATGTTTTAACAAGGTATATTTTGTTAAAGTTATGTAGTAGCTACAGTTGGGGAAAAATCACCTTGAATCTTATATTTGCCTATTGATATTCAAAGGGAAAGATTAATTCCTTACTTCATTTAATCTAAACAGAAATAAACAGCTGCGACAACGACCCTTGACTCTATCTAAACAGAAATAAACAGCTGCGACGACGACACCTTGACTCTACTTCTATTATATAATAAATAATTAAAAATAAAACTGTAATTATTTCAGTGATGTAACATAAGCTACGTAACGTAAGCGCACAGACAGCGGTTGAAGTACGCTCTGTGGTGTAGGCCTGTCCCATTTCAGCAAGATGGCGGCTACACTGAGGAGTACCTTTTGTCGGGCGGGTATTTCGAGCGGCACTTCGAATGGTACTTCGAAGTGTGCATTTGTCGAATTGGGACACGGCCCTTGTCTTCATTGACTGCTCTGCTAATAGAGCCATATGTTTGACCACAGAATGAGTCTGGTGATGGTTTATGGACTTAAACTGTTTAGGAGAAGTCCGGAGTTTTATCTATGATGGAACTATATGGGGATTATGTGAACAGAGAATTTATGAGTGCTCAGAGAAGATGACTTCAGATTAATGGAAGCGAAATATAACTCCAGGTATGTTTTTGAGGGGACAGTGTAACATGGTTAAAAGCTCAAGTGCTCTTTCACACCAGAGATGCATTGGATCAGATTGTAGCACAAGTTTCTAACAGTAGCCCTGAGCAGGCTGATGGTAAACTTCAAAAATTAAACCATCAAGGATAATTGCACTCATTGACCTGGGGCCTCATGTATAAAGCCTCTATATGCACAAATCGAGGTCTGAAACTTCCCCAGCTCCTGGCCTCAAAGGTGGAATTTATGAAAAACAAACAAGTGAAACACTGTGCACCTCCACACAAGCTCTCGAGCTGTCGTACACAGTAAGGTCTGTGACGCAGGGCCCTCACAGCTCAGTGGTAAAGCTGAACACTTGAAACATGGCATTTCCAATTTAAACAATAATAAGCCATTCCCCTCACACGTGCAGTATGACGTCACATTATCAAGTGTGACTAATTTACAACTACCAGAAAAGCCCAAGATCTAAAGCGACAATGATTTCCCTGATTTATCCAAAAATATAACACTGTGACATGTGTGGTTGTGCACCATGGCTCTTTTGGCACTATCTGAAGGAAACAGTCTTTTGTGACCAGCACCTACTGGCAATTTGGCAAATGACACCTGGCTCGTGATCAGTGCTTTCAGGCTGCCAAGAGCTGTACTGCCCGTATGAGCCTCTATTGGGACGACTGGGATTTCCACATTAGAGGAGTAGGTAAATATTAAAATATAATTTGCGGTGTTGTCTGGTTTTAAATGAGAATAAGTTTGTTTATGTAAACAGAGCATTATTTTAATGCACAGCACTATGGGGACCAATGTGCAGGCAGGTGCAGACGGAGACGGCTGGCTACTGGGTGACTCTTACAAAACACTATTATTTAGGCCTATTTGTCTACCATATTTATATTAAATTAATTGTATGTAATTTCTTTGTACCCACTGTGTCAGCGGCTGTTAAGTCCCTTTTTTGACTTGCCAATGCCAGAGGAGACCCATTACAGTGCCAGGTATTCCTGTAGACTCTCTGTGGTGGAGCGCCCCATCTGCCTCCTCAAATGTAGATAGAGGTGCCTAGACGCTCCAGGGGCAGGCTTCTGTATGACCTTGAAAAAGTGCAAAATAATAAGGACATGTGGAATTGTACACAGCATGGCACTGCATAATGGGCTCCCTCTTCCTTCTGACCCCACCTCCCCCAAATCTCAGACACTACCAACTGAGCTGCTCCAGGATTTGATAAGACACTTGAGTCAGGATTTACTTTTACTTTACTTTACTTTGAGGCAGATTTTACTTTTTGCACATTTCTTTTAATATATATAATAGCGTCATTTCAACAAGAACCACTGTAATATTTCTCCGTTCTTCTGAGTTATTGATTGCACTGGTTGGATTGATTTGGTGCCCTTGGTGCTGGGTCACGGTGGAGAGCCCTGACTCTGCTGCCAAGAAGGTCCCTCGCCCAGATCAGCATCTGGGGCTAATTACTGAAAAAGGAAAAAGATTTTTTTCATGATCAAATGCGCCATTTCTGCAAATAAATTTGAGTTGAAATGAAATGACCTTGTGCCTCTGTCAGGTCTGCGTCCGGGTGTCACATAATTCATAATTTACGTAATGATAAAAGAGCCTTTGAAAAGTTCATATCTTCCTCAGGTTTCCTCAGGTTTCACATGTAGAAATGCCATGTCCAGGGTGTGTCAGTGTTCACATGCATGTCGCCAAATGCTGTGTTTCCCAGCCTGCCTCCCAGCTAAAGTTTCTGAGCCTATAGAAAACCTGAACAAAGCCCAGCTTTGGCAGATCATATGTGCAGTACATTCGGTTATATAAGCACTTACCATGTCTGTGAGTGGACTGAGTCAAAGGAGAATTAAAGGAACTGTATACAAATTTAGATCTTAAGTCGCATAAACTTGACCTATCTGTCTGTGTCCCCAGGTACAAGGTAAATGTTCAAATCACATACAGCTTTTACAGATAACAATTCTACTGCTGATTTATTCCTAATTACAAAAAACATTGCACATGTATTTAGTGTTTTACTTCTGAAGATGATTATCCAATCAGAAAGCAGAATGAGCCTCAAATGAGTCTTATTTGGGTTGCTAGTCTCAAAGTTGAAATCCAGTTGGTTTAAATGTAAAATGCCTCTCTCTGATCTGAATGGTCACTACCTAAACCCCAGCACCTGCAGTCAGTCATGAATCAGTGCTAGTGCAGCCTCTGCAGCTCAGTGAGTGAATTCTGGAGGTTCTTTCATGAGGCCTGTCCATATACTGAGAATGAGACACACTTGTATGTATCTCTATCTGCAGGTTAAGGCTCTGGATGCACAGGCTCAGATGAGGCTTTTTTAAGAGCGCAGGCTGCATACCTTTCAGAAATAATTAGAAGAAGATTAGAAGATTATGAGGAATTATTAGCAGTCCAAACTCGTTCATCACTTTTCTAACACATTCCTTCTTTAAATCATATTAAAATGGTTTCCTGTCATCATTAATACACTCGAAGTTGACGTCGAAGTTGAGTCACCTGCCCCCGTACATGACCTTTGCCCTGTAGGCTTAACTGATATCCTTCTTCAATTTTGTTTAGATCTAAAGCACCAGGGCCTCAACATGGCTGCCCATTTAAATCAATGATATTCTCATAATCATAATCAATAATCAATTTCAGCTATTCTCAAAAAGACTAAACGTTATTCACAGTTAGCGCTGTGAGATTTGGCTGAAGCTAAAGCTAGCATAAACACTAACTTCTTCTGGTTTATCATCAGCTTTTGCTACATTTATTTCACTTCTCGGTGCCTCCACATCACGTTTTAGCGACTCTTTATGTCATGTATTAAGTTTGGCTAACCATTATGCACTGGAAATATTATATTTTTTATATTTTTTTTTCTTTACGCAGGAATCAGCTGTTTGCTTTATTTTATCTTTACCATGTTGGCTCAAAGTATAAGTCACATCACTGGAAATACGGCGGTTTATCACAAGATCAAGTCAGTCACAACTTATTAAATTATTATTATTTTATATATACTTTTTATATCTGTGATTTGCTGTCATGTTTTCACCCGAGTCTGCATTCGCTCTTGTCCAATCATCTCACTCTACTTAGCACTGTGCCAAAGTGATCCAGACCCCGGTTGGAGCTAGTACCCTCCTGGGCTCGGACCCCTCAAACGGGGTGGTACGATTCACTTTAAACAGTGGAAACACTGTGGGACTGTACCAATCCGCTCCAAAGCAAACCAGTGGATTTGAGGCTTAGTCCAACTCGAGACAGGTCTAAGCTCTTATTACCCTATACATTTATTTTAATAGATCCGTGGTCTCACCTTGCTCATTTAGCGTGTGCCTCAATTAAGTGTCTAGTGGAACCAAATAACTGAACAATAGTTCCTACCAAGATAAGCGTACTTCACTAAAAGGTTTAGAAGACTCCCGCACACGGTCTCACTCTTGGCTCACTTTTATTAGCACAACGTTTCGGTCCTTCTGACCTTCCTCAGGTATCAGAGGGACCGAATCGTTGCGCTAATAAAAGTGAACCAAGAGTGAGACAGTGTGCGGGAGTCAAGTGCTTCTCCTCCAACGCTCCTGTCGCCCAATCAGGTGTTCAGAGTCTGCACAGAAACAGAATAAGTGCACTAAAACAGTTGCACTATTACACATGATAAACCTTTAAATCAAAAACGCGTCACTAAAAGATTGCAATAAAACTAAAATGTGAAATAATGATCTACATATGTGACAGAACACCTGAGTAAACAGTGCATGTCCTCTTTACCTCAGTCTCGCTAATCGGGGTAGAACATGGGGCATCACAGTGTTCTTTACATTCAACCCACCTGAATACAATGGAGATTATAGGTAGGTACAACATAAAAGATTTCCTTCACGACAATTGATCTGGTTCAGTGTGTGCAGAGCAAGTGAAATCACATGGTACCAAGTGGAAAGTTTGAAATGGGATACCACCCCAGGGTCCTGTGACAGACGTGTGTTCTATATGCATTCTATGAGGCGACATAGATCTGTGCTCACACAAAAAAACCCAAGCCTAGCAGACATTTGAGCATAACAACTCACTTCCTATCTGTCACGTAAGAGGGCGACAAATAGTGCGGGGTTTGGGCAGAGAACAGTATATAAGAGAGAGGTTACGGACTCAGTTTTACCGTTTTGCATCAGCAAACTGAAACCGCACTCTTCATTTTGGTAAGTATTGTTTGGGAAATTTTGAAAATTTACTTTGTTTTAGTGTTGTAAAATTTCAAACTCAATTTCAATATTAAGGATAGACCATAGAGTGTCATTTTTAACATTAAATCCTAGTACTTTGTTTTATATTACCAATGTGGCCTTATACTTGTGTAACCCCTCAGTCGTCCAGGATCATTCTAAAGCTATTCAGGAAAGTTAATTTCTTCTGTGAATGTGACTTTGTTAGTATTGATACTTGCTCAAATGAGTATCTAGTTTCAATGCTAGTTTTAGTATCGATTAGTATCTGATTTTCGGTACCTTTGACAACCCCAGTTTGTTTTTTCTCATAGGTTTGCCTTCCGTCTGCAGCAATGAGGAATCTGGTGTGTATGGATGAGCATTGTATAGTAGCTTGAAATGATTTTGATAATAATATTCTGTGTTTTTGACCAACAGTTGGGACTTGCCATCGTCGCAGGACTCATTTCTGGTACGTTGCTTTGGGCACCATTGCAGTTGCAGCTGGCACAGATATAATAAACCCAACATGCCTCAACTCTAATATTTATGCAAAATAACACTTCTTATGGTGGTTATTACAACTAACTGGTAGTTTTCAGATTGTAGAATGTGATGATGTCACTCCCAGATGGGGGCAAGAGGCAGTTTATCCTATTAATAACATTGTATTTTGCCATGAAATATCCAAAAGGTAAATGCACAAACGCTGAACCGGATCATTTCTTTTAGTGATGCTAGAACTTTCAGTATTACAACAAAAATCCGGATGGGAACAGTATGAATTTTAGCTGCTCTTCCTCATCTGTATTAAATAACTGGCTTATAGAATGTTGTGATGTCATCTGAAACCCAGTAATATTGTGATTCTAATACACAAAATATATATATAAAAAAAAAAAAAGTATAATATAACAGAATAGAAGAGAATAGAATAGAGAATAATATTTGGGTATGTACTGGCTATGTGAAAATACCAGGTTGACAAAGATGATTGTTCAAAGAAGTATTCTGGGCATGTTTTGTGACAGAACGACTGTGCCATGTAACATACTATTACTTTAGTAACATTCTTCTGAATTACATAACCAATACAATTACTGTTATTTTAGTTGGGAGCCTGCAAAAACTGTCCGCCTTTATCCGTAAGTATTTCCACTAGAAATGATCCTTAACAACGTCAGAAGCAATTTTGCTGACTAAATGTAATTACTTTTGTTTCTAATACAGCAATTTTCACCAAACCTGATAACGAACGTAAGTGTTAAAATGTTTTGTTTTTGTTGTTGTTGTTGGTTTTTTTTTAAGAAAATATGAACGTTTACAAGTTTTTAGTTAGGCTTTATATAAATCCACACATGTAACAAAGTAAAAGTAGTAGAGTTCTGCACTTAAGTAAAAAAAATTAGGTATCTTAAGTATATTTAAAAGTGTATACTTTTTACTTTTACTTCATTACATTTGAGAGCAGTATCTGTACTTTCTATTTTCACTACATTTTTGAACTGGACTGAAGAGTAAAAGTATTTTTTATAATTGTTTTAGACCTGCTGAAAAGGCTCAGTCGTTTTGTAGTTTGAGCAAACAAAAACATACAAAATTATTATTAGATTATTAGATCTCTGAATCTGCGCAAAATACTTTTACTTTTTACTCTTTAAGTACATTTTTACACAGGTATGTTAATACTTTTACTTAAGAAGATTTCTTCATGTGATACTTTTACTTGAGTTTTTTTTTTTTTTTGCTCCGGTATCTGTACTTTTACTTAAGTAACAGAATTGAGTACTCCTCCCACCACTGGTTAAAAGTAGCATGGTGTGTTTTGGCTCAGGCTGTTGGACTGAGTGGTTCGACAGGGACGACCCCTCAGGGACAGGAGACTGGGAGCTGCTGGCGGATCTCCGTAAAGAGTATCCCGGAAAGATCTGTGACAAACCAGTGGACATTGAGGCCAAGACTTTGTCTGGACTGACCCCAGCTGCAGCGGGTGACGTGGTCGAGTGAGTATCTCCCACCAACACTCAGTATAATGTTCCCATTATGCTTCAGCCATAGACTGTATATGTAAATGGACATAACTAACCTGCTAGCCGCCATGTTCCAAACAGGAAGTGATCAAGGGCACGCTCCATTGACTCTGGCTCCAATTCACTTTACATTGGAAAACTGTCACTGCTGTCAGGCTCGTCATTTTGGTCTTAAAATGTTCGTGTTAAGCCTCTCTACATGATCCTGGTATTTTTATTCCGCTATTGTGTCCCTAAATCTGTTAATAACAGACAAATCAGGCGCCTTCTTTCTCAAGTTCCCTAAGTTTAGGGTTTGGTTGTAGGGTTTAAGATTAGCACCTTGTTGAAAGATTGCAGTTACAGTTTACAGGGTTTTTTTTTTTTGTTTGTTTGTTTTCAAAAATATCTTATGTGAAATAACAAGTTTCCTCCAGTACCATTTACTACAAAGAATGAAACAACTTTAGCAGTATGAAGTGTGACGCGGGGACATAAACTGACACCAGTGATTAAACTTTCTTTGAAGGGTTGTTGAAGCAGAGAACAGATTTTACTTCTGTGACATAAAAGTTGGGTAACACTTTATAATAGCCTTAATAAAGCATGAACACAGACTTAACTCATAATGAACGAATTGTTTATTAAAGAGGGGGTATTATGCAAAATCATTTTTTTTTTAGCTTTCTACCATGTTATAATGTTGTTCCCTCATCAAAGACACGTCTGAAGAGGTTTTAGATATCCAAGTATGTTGACTATTTTCTTTCCCGGTGATTTGAACCCTCCTTATGGTTAGCTGTAAAATACTGTACAAGACTCCGCCCACAAGCCTACATCACCCATACTCCCACACAACAGTTCATCTAAAACAAAATTGAAAACATGTTTATACGATGTGTTTGGCGAATATAGCATTTACAAAACAATAAAAGGTAACATCGTGATGTAAATATGTTATGTGTTTGCAGTTAATGCCCCAGAGAAGTAAAATACCCCCTGATTCAGGCATAATAACTACTTAATTAACATCCCAAATCTTAATTAATAACCCCTTAATTAAGTAGTTACTAAGCATGAAAATTCTTAATAAACTGTTTGTTCATTGTGAATTAAGTCTTAGTTCATGCTTTATTAAGGCTAATTAAAGTGTAGTTAATATAAAGTGGTACCAAGAGTTGATTTTACCTTTTGTCAAATGTGTTTTTAATTTTCAGGATGAACAAAGATACAGGTTTTGTCTGCAAAAACATCAACCAAAAAGACAAAAAGTGCAATGACTACCGCGTTCGCTTCAGCTGCCACTCCCCCTTTTGTGCAGAGGAAGGTACTGTACACTAATCTAGTCTCTTTTTGTGTCCTAAATTGATAACTTAATACTGATTGATTTTTCCTTTTAGTGTGCTGGACTGACTGGTTTGACCGCGATAACCCCAGTGGAACTGGAGACTGGGAGCATCTGAGCGCTTTGCAAAAACAATACCCCGGAAAAATCTGCGAGAAACCCAAGTACATCGAAGTGGTGACAGTGAGCGGCAATGTCCCTGCTACTGCAACTGGACAGGACTTCATCATGTAAGCCACTGCACTCATGACAATGTCTATTTTATAGACCCTTCCTGTGTTTTTAAACAGAATGTCTGCATTCTAAAGCCTGTTGACCTTCCATACATTAGCTCCAATGAATTTTTAATGGCAGAGTTAGCATTAGCCTCCAAACATCACACCTATGAAAAACCAGGACTGTTTTAGCGACTGACAACCACTCGACCACATGTAACACCAAAGCTTTATTAGTAAACTTTACCATGTATAGCACTGTTTTGTGTAGATTATTACTGTTAGCGTTTAGCACTGAAATTAGCATACATGCTAACGACAACATAATAAACATTTCTTAGATCTTAAGTTATGCTGGACAACAGAGATGGGGATTTGCAAGTTGTGACTTGAGTCACTATTTTGAGGACTTGAGACTTGACTTGATAAAATAGATGGGTTGATTCCACATCATGCATGTCTGCTCCACTGCGCTCCGCTGAGTAAAGGCAGCTGTTGTAGTGAATGAGCTGTTCCACATCCCGTATGCGCTGTGCAGGGCTGCACCGGTGCTCCACTACTCCGCCTACCTCCTACAAAATTACAAACCAAGTCTATTTTCTTCTCCACTGGTGTCTGGACAGATCAATCTCCACAGTTCAAAACACTCCAAACAGGAAAGAGAATGTGAACTACATCCGGATTTACAAAGTAAACTCACTCTGGACAAACTGTATTTTCATCAGATTACGTCTAATAGATGTTTTTACTGTTGTTGCTTTGATAGTGGATTCAGTGTATTTTCATCAGATTACGTCTAATAGATGTTTTTACTGTTGTTGCTTTGATAGTTGGATTCAGTGACTGTGAACTTTCACTTTGTGTCACTGAAACACAGAGATGTGGAAACTTTATTGTTCAACAGTTTTATGCCTAATGAGCCTCGTGGAGGAGAAAAAACACATGTGAACTGATGTGACATGAGCTTAAGAGTCAACTCATGTAACACAGCAGTGATCTGCACTCTGGCTTTTGTATAAATAGTTATTTTAGTCTTAAATGATGACTTTTATTTCATAAACTCGCAGTCTCTGCACATGCTCTTGAGCTCCTTGGGGCCCTGTGCACCGCAGCTGTGAGGAGATGAAATGCATCAGTGAGTGAGGATCTCCATCGGAGATGCTTCAGTGGCACAGCGGAGCAGAGCTGCATGATGTGGAATCAGCCCCTGACTTGATATTGTATCGTCAAATGTCTTACCATAATATTGGGGCTGTCACAATGAATTGCATTACAAGCTTAAATGCATTGTTTTGTTGCAGCAACAGCTAAAACATAGAAAACTACATAGACCATGATCCTTTGCCCCATTTCAGTCAGACTACTTGACAAAATAACTGTTAAGCACTTTTAAATCTTAATTCTTTGGATTATGACTGTAACAATTCATGTAATGAGTCTTATCAAGGCATTTAAAAAGGAAAAAAGTTGAATATAATCTTGTTCTCTACAAAATATCACAGTTGATCATACCATGAGATTTGGATATTGTTACATCAAGATTTGTTACCATGACTTTTTAAAGTAGTACAATTTAGTGCAAAAAGCACATACTTAACACAAATGCGAGCTGTATTCGGTGCTTTGATTTAAGGACTTGAAACGACTTGAAGCTCAGAGCAGAGGACGCAGACTCAATTTGGACTTATGGGCCACTGACTCGGAACTGGACGTGGACTTGTCTTTGACTTGGGACTTGACTCGGACTTGAGGCCAAAGACTCGAGCCTTACTTGAGACTTGCTATACAACGACTTGGTCCCACCTCTGCAACACTAATACACCAAAAATATAGCGAGCCACAACAGTTTGACAATGACATTTTAGTTTTATTTCAGCAAACACAAATCCCGCATACATTAGTGAACTTTAGAAACTGGAGCTGGAAGTTAGATGTAACAAACATATAAACAACCATTTGTCTGTGCTGTCTGCAAACGTCAAAATCAATAGCAAAGAAAAATAAAATCTGTCAACTGGACAAAAAGTTGTAGGAGTGAAGATGTTTGGCTGCTCATCCAAGCCGCTTCTTCAGTTTAGGTCAGATTGCTGGTGAACACTGCCTTATATCTGTCTGAAGGGAGGAGCTGACTGAAACTCAAAACTGTTTCTATTTGTAGGCTAGGTCTATTGTGCTACCCTAAGTGTGCAGTATGCCTGAGTCCTACGTACTATAGTCATTCAAGCTCCTAATAAGTGATTTCACACCTATTGGTATCCTGGCTAACTCTGCTGTTTCCTTTGTTTCCTTTGTTTGCTTTGGGTCTGAGGATGGAGTTATAGACGGTGGATAGATGATGTCTAAGGCCCCCATTCCTGTTCAAGGAAGGATAGTCTTTCCTAACAAAAATTGCTTCTTTAACTCCCCTCTCAAACCATTTCTTTTCTTTGGCTAAGATCTGTACCTCACTATCTTTGAGCTTTGAGGTGGAGATGTATGGCGAACTGGGGTCCGCCGTACATTCTGGACCCAAGTTGACAGATTTTAGTTTCCTTTGCTATTGATCAGACCTGGACAACTGAGGGATTACACAGAGATGTCAAAATCAATGTTTTTATTTTGCTGTTCTATTAAAATGAATTGGATAGACCATTCTTATGAGCACCAGGCTGTGTTCTTATGAGTACCAGACCAAAAGTCCGAACAAAGACGCCTTATTCTTAACCTATTTCTTCACAGTTTTAATCCAACCGAGGGCTTTGTGTGCAAGAACAGTCCGGGCCAATACTGTATGGACTACAAGGTGCGCTTCGGCTGCTGCTGCGACTGACGGCCAGTGCAGACACCAAGAGAGACGGGGCATTCTTTAATAGTGTGATGTCAATGTTATTTTGGTCAAACTGGAGAAGAAATAAACTGATAAAAAAGTTGTGTTGCTGTTGAGTCTGGTGTATAATGGTAAATAATAATATGTTCAAGAGAATAGATTTGCCCAATAGGAGAGTTTTGTTGTTTAACCAGTGTCCTCAAGAGATATAAGCATATTACTTTAAACTTTTGAAGAATAAAAAAAAAAAATATTGGTGCAGGGCGAGCAGAAGACAGGTGTGAATAGTCCTGATATCTGTGGTGTCTCTAGATGTCTGCAAACAAGGTCGACAATTAAAGTTCTGAATTCACTTTCAATATGCACTGCCATGGCGTGGAGAGTTTTGTTGTTTAACCAGTGTCCTCAAGAGATATAAGCATATTACTTTAAACTTTTGAAGAACAAAAAAAAAATGATTGGTGCAGGACGAGCAGAAGATGTTTTTCATGACAGGTGTGGATAGTCCTGATATCTGTGGTGTCTCTAGATGTCTGCAAACAAGATCGACAATTAAAGTCCTGAATGCACTGTCAACATGCGCTGTCATGGAGACCCAAGCCTTCTTACTGTTCTTACGTAGCTCTTGCACAGCTTTGGCTATCTGTTTCATGGTGTATATGTCCGGAGCAATGCGTACATTAAGCTCATTCAGTCTATCCATAAGTTGATCTCGGAGGTCTCGAGCTAAATCAAACTTATCTTCATCTTTTTAGCCTTTGTAAAGACGGCAAACCAATTCGTAGATCAGACCACCGCAGTCCTCCTGGTCCCAACTATAGAGGGACCATGAGTTTTTCCTGCCGTGTCCTTTTGAGCTGGAAGTTTTTCTCTTTGAGGGAGAGGCAGAAATGAATAAGAGGGGAGTGGTCATGACAGAGGGGGCAGTGAGTCGCTGTGAGGATGGGGTCTGTCGGTGTGAGGAAGGAGTGGTGGTGAATGAGAGGTGAGGCCACTAGAGGCCAGGCCCATCTGGTCCAGCACATCTGAGGCGATTGGCCTTCAGGTGGTTTTCTGGTACTGTCCACTACACTCTGTCAGGTAAAATGAGCTTGTTGTTCCTGACCTCACTGGCGCTCAGAGTGGCATTAACACAGCCAGTGACTATGACAGAGCTTTGGGAGGAGTTTATTGTTATAAGTAGGTTCTAAAACAGGACTGAAGTGCCCCAGATTGGAGCTCAGGGCTTCTGCCACAGCCTTCTTAGACACAAACAGAGGCTGGCCCTGCTCTACGGCCGATATCTCTTTGATTTGGAGCTCATCTAAAATGTAGTTGGCCATTGAGCCAATAAAATCTAAAAAGGAACTAGCCACAACCGTCCTGGACTCCGGCATGGTGAGGTCTTCAGTGGCTACTGCAACATGGATGTGAGCAAAGGCATCATCTGCTCTGTGGACATGGCTGGGACCATCTCATTCAAAGGTGACACAACTTCTTCCATATTCTCAATTTTTATAAAATCCGATGGAGTTTGATAAAAATATTATTTGTTATTACTGTTTACAAGTAGCTAATAAACTTTCTGGTGTCTGGTTCACTGCTCTGGATTGACATGAGGACTGGAGAGAATCCCCCACTTAGTATGAAGCAAAAGTGAGATACATGTGTCGAGTCTGTGTATTAAACTCCATGTGTCAATCTTCCATTACATCCACGCATGATTCATATAGTCTAGTCCAAAAGGTTTGAGTGAAGCTGCTCTATAGGTTTTCTGTTGTGTTACTGCTGCGCAGGTCTGATCCAAGCGGCCTGCCCTTCTTTCGTGCACTTTGTTCTTAGAGAAAATGAAGAAAATGAATGCACTTATTCCCAGCGCCCAAATGAACTTCCTTGATCCCGGCATCGGAAAGGCCCGTGCACCCTCTTTGTTCCTGGTCTCTGCTCCTGTAGACACTCTTCACTCACGAGTCCTTCTCTGTGCCCCCTCCTAATTGTCTGACTGCTGAACGCTGTATTTCACGCTCATAACGCATTGTCAAATAACGACACGGTGGCGGGGCTGGAAAAGCTGTGCTTTATGGTCTAAAATTTGTCTACTGTATATCATATTATGTAAATATATCATTTAAAAATAAATGTTTGCATTATGTGATCAAAGATGTTTATGCTGAAAAAAACAGAACAATGTGGCAATAGCAAGTACATCATCACTGCTTTTGCAATATGTAATGTGTTCTTGAAAATCTGATGTATGACTGGATATACACTGTATGTAGGTAGTGTATTCCTGCAGTCTGTGCTCTCGTCTGAGGCCCTTCTACCTGTTTGACTCGTGTGAAATCCTTTGTTGTCAATTTTGTGTTCTCACAACTTGCTGTCATGTTTGAATTTCTACATTGAAAAAAACAGGATGCATTCAGTCACCATGTTTTTGAAGTGTCAAGTGTTCTGAGAACTGTGTGAGCTCATGACAAATGTTCCAAATGATTTGACCTGTGCCCTGTTCAGATACATGTTTGAATCAAATGGTCAAACTGAACCAAGGTTCAAAAATTCTGCTAAAATGATTGAAAAAACTGGTTTAGTCCTTGTTCAGAACTAAGTTGGTTCTTGTTTCATTCTTGGTTAAGCATTGTTCATTCAAGGTGCTGTTCCAAATTGATTTTTAACGAGCACGAAGTCTTGTTGATGGATGCTCTGAAGCACCTGTCCAGCAGCCTAAGCTCGCACATCTTGGACATCCCAGGAATGTGGCACTAAACGTCATCACAGACGTTCCTGCCTCTGAAGAGTACAGACACTATCCTTGCTTGCTCCTGCTGCTTCCTTCTTTACTTTGCTTTTTAATCATTTTACCTCTATCAGTGCTGGAAAGTCTGTCTAATCTGTCCAAGACTTTAAAACAATTTTTACATTTTTCAAACAAAAGCGACATGTCCAGTGAAAGAAACCTGAGGAATTCTTTCTGTGAATGTGGTCGGAACTATCAAAAACAAATGAATGAGCTACAAGCATGGCTTTAGAATCTGAAAAAGGACTCCACCGGACGCTGCCTGTGACTTCCAGTGGTAAGCAGCCCACAGTTACTATCAGAGAAGAGGGTGAAAAAACTGCTACTTTCAACTTAAACCTGAGTGATACTGTGTATCTTTGATCTATTCTGGAAACAAGAGGATCTGTTCAAGGGAAATGGCCCGCATCTGAGCATGCTGACAGACAACAATGAGTTTGCAGTATTCTTTAATGACAAGGTTCAGGGAGTTAATAATGCCACAGTTCCACCAGGCAAATAACAACCCTGCAACCACCTAGACCCTTAGAGCTGGCTCACTTTGCACCTGTAACCGACAAAACTGTCCAAGAGATCGTCACCAGTCTGAGTTCATCTACATGCTGCCTCAATGTGTTACCCACTAGATTTCTAAAGTCTGTGCTCAACAGTTTGCTGTCACCGCTCACTTGCATAATTAACATGTCACTTCAATCTGGAACATTCCCAAGAGCTTTGAAAACTGCAGTTATCAAGGCTCTCATAAAGAAGAGCAGTCTTGATGCCACATTACTGAACAATTACCGACCAATCTCAAATCTTCCCTTTTTAGGCAAAGTCCTTGAAAAAGATGTTTGCCAACAGCTTATTAACTTTCTCCAAATGAACAACTCCTTTGATGTTTTCCAGTCAGGTTTTAGACCCAACCACAGCACAGAGACTGCTCTTATCAAGGTGACAAATGACATCCGCCTGAACACTGATGCAGGCAAAGTCTCAGTCTTGATCCTGTTAGATCTGAGTGCTGCCTTTGACACTGTCAATCATGGGATCCTCTTACAGAGACTAGAGGACTGGGAGGGCATCTCTGGTACTGCACTAAACTGGTTCAAGTCCTATCTAGAAAACAGGGAGGACTTTGTTGAAATAGGAATTTATTTTTATTTTTTTAATTTATTGGGACAATGCATGTTAATGAA